>CM059193.1:23595932-23668672 GCA_030323885.1 Branchipolynoe longqiensis
CAATCGCTTTATTTGGGTCCCAACAATACCCTTGTAACCATATTCTAACTCCCTAAACCGATCACCTCCCTAAATGGACCATTTAACATCGGTCCTATGGTCGGTCGATTTAGAGATGTTTTACTGTAGTTATATGTCACTAACGAAAGGAGTTCCTATATTTGACATTGTTTAATACTGACACAAAGAGTTTCAAGCACCGAGTGGTGCCATTCGATTGCTCTATGCATTGCACACAATAGCAAGCCCATATCAGTTATTATCACAGGAGTATCATGGGCCAAGCCTATGCTTCAACGCCTTCTTACGTCATTTAGTGGCCTTGCAATGGAACACAACAATCCAAGCGGATACTTTGAATGCACAGTTACTTAGCAGGCGGAGCTAATTACAGAACTGCCGATTGGAGAGTGCAGTCGATAGATAAATGGGGAAAGGGAGAGAGGGGTAGAGAAGGAGATGTGGTGAGCGAGAGATGGCGAGACAGGGAGGGGGAGAGGGGAGAGAGATGGTAAGAGCCCCCAACCCCCCCCACCACCCCCCCCCCCCCGCTAGGGAGAGGAGGGGGAGGGGGATAGAGCATGGCGAGAGAAGTATGGTGAGAGAGGGAGAGCGAGGGGGAGGGGCGCAGGGGAGAGGGAGAGAGATGGGAGAGAGGGAAAGAGGAGGGGAGGGAGATAGAGATGGCGAAAGAGATGGTGATGAGAGGGAAGAGAGGAGGGAGCGGGGGAGGCGGGGAGGATGGGGAGAGGAGAGATGGTGAGAGGGGATAGGCGGAGAGGAGGGGAGGGAGATCGTCGAGGGAGAGGGGGAGCGATGGTGAGAGTGGGAGTAGGAGGGCGGAGGGGGAGGATGGGACGGGAGGATGGTGGAGAATCGCTCAAGGAGGGAAGGGAGGGAGATTAGAGATGGGGAAAGCTCTGATGGTGAGAGAGGCCGAGAGGAGGGGATGGGGCGTGAGAGATTCTGAGAGAGGTGAGAGACGTGGGAGACGGGGGGCGTAGAGAGATTGTGGAGACGATCGGTGAGAGAGTGGGAGAGAAGGGCGGAGGTGGGTGGGGAGATTGTGAGGAGATGTGATGAGAGTGGAGAGAGGAGGGGGTGAGGGCGCGAGAGAGCGCAACTACACAACGAGAGCATAGTGAGAGCACAGCTAGCGCTGAGAGTAGAGAGAGGGGATAGGCCGGCCGAGAGAAGTGGCAGAGAGGGAGGAAGGGCGGCCGAGAGAGAGAAGGAGAGAAGGGGAGAAAGAGATAGGGAGGAAGAGAGGGGAGAAGAGGGGGATATAGGTGGAGAGAAAGGGAGAGAAGCGGGGTGAGAGACAGAGAGAGATAGAAATTTAGAGAAAATGGGAAAGAGAGGGAGGGAGGGAGAGATAGGAGGAAAGAGGGGGAAAGAGAAAGAGACAAATCGAGACAGAGGTACACGGCCAGGGAGAGAGAGAGGGGGGGAGGGGGGGGGGGGGAGAACTGGGGAGGCAGAGAGAACACACACACATATACTAGGCATGGGTGTTAAATAGGACCGGCATTCCCCGGGTTTAATGAGAGATTTATATTCGGCAGACCCTGACCCTCCCCATCCCCACCCCTCCTCCTCCCCCTCCTCCCCTCCTCTTCCTCTTCCCCTCTCCCCTTTCTCCCCCCTTCTCCTCCATTCCCCATCCTCCCTTCCCCATCCTCCCCCTCCCTTTCAACCCCTCCCCCCTCCTCCACCCCAACACACTCCCTGACCTGACATGTACAGCACACATGCACACACATACTACACGTGGTGTTGGCGATAGTGCCTCCACCCCTACACCCCCCCCCCCCCCCTTTCCTCCTCATCCCACCAAATCATCAACCTCCCTTCCACTCCTACCCTCCCCACCCACCTCCCTCCTCCTCACCCCAAACACACTCCCTGACCTTGCCATGTACAGCACATGCACACACACTACTACACGTGAGTGTTGGCGATAGTGCCCATCCCGACCACTCCCACCCCCACTACACCCCCCCCCTCCCCCCTACCCTCCCCCCTCCCCCCCACCACCCTCCCCATCCACACCCTTTCCCCCCCGTCTGTCCACACTCTGCTGCTCACGGCACCATGCCGCTGTCCCCGTTCGTTGCCAGTGCAGCAGCCGACACGGACCGCCAACATCTGGGCCAGCCGACTCAGGGTGGTTGCCATGGCAGCGGAACAACACTGGCTAGCGATGGCGGCCGCCTGCGCTTGGTCTCGGCGGTACTAGAATACTGCTACTGCGCTGGTACCCCCCACGTGCCGGGGCCTGCACTGCTCCCGCCGCCCCTCCCACTGTACTACTACCACTCCTACCCCTGCCTGCCAGCCACTAGCGCAGCCTGCCCGCCGCCGCCACCACCACCACCACCGCCACCTAGGGGAAGGCACCAGGCACCATGCGCTGGCCTCGTGTTACTAAATAATTACCTTCCTATCATTCAATCTATCTATATATATCAATCTAACAATCTATCAATCTACATATGCGAGTATAAACGCATGTAAGGGATTATATGTTTATTTCCTACCCTAAATATTGATGGGGTGGCTTACTTGATGTATGCCCCCCCCCCCCTCTAACCACGTGACCGGTGGCTCCACCTCTGGAATGCCTCTATCCGGCCCGCTACACTGTCACTTGCGCCCGAGATATATCAATCTATCAATATATCAATCTATCAATCTATCAATCTATCAATCTATCAATCTATCAATCTATCTATTTATCTGTCTATCCATATCTCTATATGCATAATTATATTCCTATATATATAATTATATGTATGGGTTAACAGACAGGCTCCTCCGGTAGATGACTGAGGGAGGAGTTAGGGCTGAGGAGCAGATGGAAGCTTCCCGCCTTATTATACTCGTATAATGGCTTACACAGCATATACTTACTTTCCTATATATATATATATATATATATATATATATATATATATATATATAGGAAGGTAATTATACACGCCTGCATTATATAAGGACAGTGTGGGTCACTTTCCGTTATAAACACATTTTTACAAATAAATTGTGAATTAAAAAAAAAAAAAAGTTGAAACAGACCAACAGCAGAGCCCCGTCCAGATACAACCTTAGATGCTGCCAGGTCGTAAAACTCCAACAACCAACCAACAACAGAAGCGAGGCACAATGTAGGAGACCACAATGTACACTAACTATTTAGCTTGACATGTCTGGCCTTATTTTATGGACTACATTTCACCAACCCAGCCTAAACTGGGTAGAAGAACCAGCGCCGCTGCCAGCTACCAGCTAGTACAAGCTACCAGCTACCAGCTAGTTCCAGCTACCAGCTACCGGCATACACACACATGCCGGGCCTGGAGCGCCGCCGTCGGGGGAGCGCTCATTATCACAACTAGCACGGCAACTCGGTCTGGGGAGCGGGCGTTATGGTTGGCCGTGTTTACATTTTGGTTAATTGCTCGCCACTGTTCCCGTGTTGGTTGCTGGTGGTTGGTGGTGCTGGTGGTGGTTGGTGATTGAGAGATTGTGAAAGGGGCCGAGGCGTCTTGGTGGCGGGTGGTGTGTGTGTGTGGTGTGAGTGTGTGTGTGGGGGGTGTTGGTGTGTTTGTTGTTATTTTACGTCCTAGCAACATCTAAGGTTATATCAGGACGGGTACCGACTTGTGACAGTGCGCAGTCATGGCGAGTTTATCGTGCTGTCCCACTGGGAAACCAGGCCGCTGGCACCATGACCTGGTATCCCACTCAGACACATTATCCTGACACTGAGCACACCAGTCTTTGTCCTGTCCTAATAATGCCGAGCGCCTGGTTAGGAAGCGACAAGTATCAATGTTTAAGTCATTGGTTTGACTCGACCAGGGTTCGAACCCACGACCTACCAGCACGGGAGACGGGCGCTCTAACTCAGTCAGCCATCCCGTCTGGTCTGTGTTTCTGTGTATAGGTGTGTGTTTGTGTGGGTGTGGTATTAGTGTGGGTGTGTATGTGTAAGTGGTGTGAGTGTGTGTGTTTGGGAATGTTGCATGAGTGTGTGTGTTTGTGGTGTTGTGTAAGTGTGTGTAGTGTGAGTGTGGGTGTATAGGCGAGTGTTTGTGTGGATGTGAGTGTTTGTGCGTGTGTGTTGCGTGAGAGTGGGTGTAGTGTGAGTGTCGGTGTATAGGTGGCTGTGTTTGTGTGTGTGAGTGTGTTTTTGTGATGTGAGTGGATGCATAGGTGTGTGTTTGTCTGTGTGAGTGGTTGTGTGGGTGTGTTTATGTATGTGGTGTGAGTGTGAGTGTGTGTGTTTGTGTATGTGGCGTGAGTGGGTGTATATGTGGGTGTTTTTGTGGGTGTGAGTGTGTTTTTGTGTCTGTGGTGTGACTGGGTGCATAGGTGTTGTGCAAGTGTGGGTGTATAGGTGGGTGTGTTTGTGTATGTTATGTGTGTTGTGGGAGCGTGTGTGGCGTGGCATGATGTGAGTGTGTAAGTGTGGTGTGAGTGTGGGTGCATCGGTGTGTGTTTGCATGTGTTTATATGTGTGGTGTGAATATGGGTGTTTGGATGTGTGTTGTGTGTTTGTGTTGTGTGACTGTGTGTGTGTAGGTGTGGTGTGTGTACATAGGTGTGTCTGTGTAGTGTGTGTGTGCTGGTGTGTAAGGATTGGAAGAATGTCAGTGCGTGCTAACGTGTGTGGAGTACTGGAGTAGAGTGGGACGGCGGTGTGTGCGTGCATGTGGATGTGTGTGTGCATATGTGTGCATGTGCGTGTGTGAGGGGGGGTGAGAGAATGTGAGTGTGTCCTAAGGTGTGTGGCTACCGAAGCGGAGTGAGGTGGCGGAGTTGAGTGGTGTGTGTGTGTGTGTGTGTGGAGGGAGCGGGTGAGAGAGGGAGAGGAACGAGGCGTGGGGGCGAGGGAGTGGGGGCAGCGGAACGGCAGGCGGGGCGGGGAGGGGAGGGGAGGGAGGGGAGGGAAGGGATGGGAAGAGGAGGGGAATGGATAGGGAGGGAAGGAGAGAGGAGGGGAAAGGGGAGGGAGGGCATGGAAGGGGAGGGGAGGGAATGGAGCGGAGGGGAGGGGGAGGAAGATTGGGGAGAGGAGGGATAGGAAGGGACGGGAGATGAGGGGGGCGGAGGGGAGGGGACCGGAGTGGGTGGAAGGGGGGAAGGTGAGGGAAGGGGGTAGGAGGAGAAGGGAGGAGAGGGGAGTGGAGCGGAGTGGGGGAAGGGAGGGGAGAGGAGGGGAGGGGAAGGGAAGGGAGAGGAGGAAAAGGGAAGAGAGGGGAGGGGAGTGGAGCAGAGGGGAGGGGAAGAGAGGGGAGCGCAACGGAGAGGAGGGGAAGGGATAGAAGGGAGGGGAGGGGGTATCGGGGTGGGTGAGTGTGTAAGGGGCTGGGAGGGGTGGGCGGGTGGAGGAAGGTTCGTCCTGCTTCTGGTTATTAGGGCCTTGGGGCGGCCGGGACACATGAGCGGACGCACACAAAACACACACCGCACCGGGCGCCCGCCAGTGGCTGCGTGCCAACCGTGCCAGCCAGCGGTGAAAGGCGAAAACCGCCGCCAGCCGCCGCTACGGGGAGGGGGGGAAGGGAGGGAGAGAGAGGTGGAGAACGAGCCGGTTAGGGGAAGGGGCCGGGGGAGGCGACGGGGAAGGGACGGGGGACGGGGAGGGGGCTGCAGGGGGCGGAGGCGGGTCGGCTGGGGAAGGGAGCCGGAGGCGGAGTGCGGGGAAGGGGACGGGGGACGGGAGAGGGGATTGGAGGGGCGGAGAGCAGGCGGCTTGGGGAAAGGGGCCGGGGAGGGAGGCGGGAAGGGACGGGGGACGGGAGAGGAGGGGGGGGTGGAGGGGCGGAGAGCGGGCCGGCTAGGGGAAGGGGCCGGGGAGGCGACGGGGAAGGGGGGATGGGAGGAGGGAGGCCGGCTGGGGGAAGAGGCCGGGGAGGCGGCCGGGAAGGGACGGGGAAGGGGGAAGAGAGGGGAGGGGAGCGGGCCGGCTGGGGGAAGATGCCGGGGAGGCGGCGGGGATGGGGCGGGGAGAGGGGGGTAGGAGGGGAGGAGAGTGGGGAAGGGACGGGGAGGGGGAGGGGAGAAGGGAGGAAGGTGTTTTGAGGGTGGAAGTCTCTGCCACTATTGCCACCATTGCTCCAACTTTTGACTATGCACAAAAGCGGACAGAGTCGAAGTGTGGTTGTGCGTGTGGTTGTGCGTGTGGGCATGGGTGTTCATGTGGGTGTGCGTGTGGATGTGGTTGTGAGTGGGTGGTTGATTGGGTGTGTAGGGGTGAGTCTGGGTGTGAGTGGGTGCGTCGGTGTGGGTGTGAGGAAGGCGGGACATAGGAAGTTACAAGCGCGCCTATGTGCGTACGTGCGTGTGTGTGTGTGATGGGGTGGGGGGTGGGGGGGGGGGGACAGTGCACACTGCTCCAGGTTCTTACTACCGACAGGCGGAGACTTGGGTAGAAGAGGAGGAGGAGGAGGAGGAGGAAGCATGGCGCTGTGGTAGGCATGGTGTGAGGGGCGGGGCGCGGACTCCTCCCGCCAGCCGTGCTATATTGTGCACCGCCGTGCTATATAATGCGCCACCGTTCTATATGGTGCAGTATAGGCCGCCACCAAAGCGCGCCGTGTAACGGGGAAGCTATAGTCGGACAGTGCCTGCCTGACACGCCCGGCCCCACTAGACCACAGTCGGCGCTGCTTCTGCAAACACAAGCGGGGAAGCTACAACTGGAGCCTGCCCCCACCCAGCCTGGTGTAGCAGGAAATCGCAAAAGCTGTAAATCGCAAACCCCCACTTGTGATTTCCCAGGAAATCGCAAACCCCCATGCCATATATGGGAATGGGGGGTTGGCGATTTCCTAGGAAATCACATATCCCCCTTGGAAATTGCAAACCCCCCACGTTTGGCAGTCTTTATCCTAATGAAAACATCTTTAACTTACAGATTAACTTACAGATCCTCTTCTGGCTGCTTTAGGCCCTAATGGGCCTCTAATGCCAGCTCGTTATGGCTTTGCGATAGTCCAGTTTGTAATTCCGACTGCACATGCACTGAAAACGGCCTTTATTCACAGATGTCGCCACTGTGGCCATTCTAAAGGCCAGGTAAAGAGGTGCAGCAATATCCTGGTATTATCACTCAGTTTCAGGATCGGCAATGTAAACAATGCCGTTAGCAAAATAGCCTTTTTAGTTCCAACTTCAGTCAATGCATACATTAAATAGAACCATTTTAATGTTCCAAATTCTTATTTATCCATTATTTAAACCATTATTTACTAGTCTATTAGTTGAATATTACAAAATGCTACAAAGCCTAGGGGGTTGCGATTTCCAGGGGTTTGCGATTTCCTAGGAAATCATAAACCCCGGGGTGTGCAATTTTCAGGGTTTTGCGATTCCCTGCTACACCGGCACTGCGGGCCGCAGATACCGGTCTGGTGCTGAGGCACGTGTCTTTGTCAGGGTCCAATTGGTGGACTTGGTTATATATATATAATATATATATATATTATATATATATATACATGCACTCACACACACTGACATTCACATACAATCACAGACATTCCCATGCACTCACACGCACTCGTAACACGCGCACACACTCACATTCGTACACACACTCACTCACTCAAATGCACACACACGCACACGCCCTCACACACATGTGCACACACTTACACACTCACACACACTTACACTCACTCACACTCACTCACACACACTGACATATACTTACGCAGACACACTCACTCGCATGTATATCCACTCGCATGTATACTCACACACACTGACATACTAAGACAACACACACATGCACACACACTCACACACACTCACACACATGCACACACTCACTCACATTAACATACACTCACATTCATACAAACACACTCTCACATACACTCACACACATTCACACACGCTCACACACTCACACACATGCACACATACACTCACTCACATTCACATACACTCACATTCATAAAAACACTCTCACATACACTCACACACATTCACACACGCTCACACACTCACACACATGCACACATACACTCACTCACATTCAGATACACTCACATTCATACAAACACACTCTCACATACACTCACACACATTAACACACGCTCACACCAAACACACACTGAATGGTGGGTGTATATAGGCTGGTATAATACACTGCTAGGGCCTCGACCCTGTGTGTCATTCATCATAAACACTGAGCGGTACGGTGGGTGGGGGGTGTCATATACTACATCCACATACAGATAGACATCACACACATCCACGCACACCCCCACTCATGTGCATCCGCACACACATCCACACGAAGCACATCGACACATATCCACATATAAACACATTCACATGAAACACATCCACACACATCCACCCAAAATACATCCACACATATCCACATATAAACATATCCACATGAAACACATCCACACATATCCACATATAAACATATCCACATGAAACACATCCACACATATCCACATATAAACATATCCACACATATCCACATGAAGCACATTCACACATATCCACATATAAACATATCCATGCACATCCACATGAAGCACATCCATACATATACACATATAAACATATCCACACTCATTAACACGAAACACATTCACACATATCCACATATAAATGTATCCACACACATCCACACGAAACACATTCACACATATCCACATTTAAACGTATCCACACACATCCACACGAAGCACATCCATACATATACACATATAAACATATCCACACTCATCCACATGAAACATATTCACACATATCCACATATAAACATATCCACATGAAACACATTCACACATATCCACATATAAACATATCCGCACACATCCACATGAAACACATTCACACATATCCACAAATAAACATACCCACACATATCCACATATAAACATATCCAGACACATCCACATGAAACACATTCACATATACACATAAAAACATAGCCACACATATCCATGTGAAACAGATTCACACATATCCACATATAAACATATCCACACTCATCCACACGAAACACATTCACACATATCCACATATAAACATATCCAAACACATCCACAGGAAACACATCCACACATATACACATATAAACATATCCACACACATCCACATGAAACACATTCACACATATACACATATAAACATATCCACACACATCCATACATAAACAAATCCACACAGATACACACATAAACAAATCAACACAAATCCACACAAAAATATATCCACACACATGCACACACACACATTTCCACACACACATCCACACACACACATTTCCACACACACTTCCACACACAACTCCACAAACCTACCTCCCTCCACACACACATCGATATATACTTCCACCCACACTTCCATACACCTCCACACACAAACATACCCCCCCACACATTCTTACACTTCCACACACACTTCCACACACAACTCCACACACCTACCTCCCTCCACACACACATCCATATATATACTTCCACACACACTTCCATACACCTCCACACACAAACATACCCCCCATACATCCTTACACTTCCACACACACTTCCACACACAAACATACATACACACACATACCTAACTCCCCACACACACCAATGCTCCTCGATACACACACAAACGCCCACAGTAGTAGTGCATCGTTGTGGAGTGGGGGGGGGGGGGGGGGGGGGGGGGGGGGCGCCCTGGTGGGTCATGATGGTCCCGTCACTGGGAATGTTCATGTATAAACCGTCAGCGACAAGAGATGAATGCAGTCCTCCCCCTCCGCACCACCTCCTCCCACCCACACCCGCCTCCCGCCCCCCCCCCTTGCCCCCAGTGTGATGATGTGACGTGACGTGACGAGATGGCGTGACGTCACCACGACGTACATCCAGGCCGCACAACACAAACCCCACCCAACGACTGAGCAGCTCATCAGTAAAACAACAGTCGGCCCGCTGGGAAGCGGGTCAGCCGGGCCCCAAGGGACCAGCGGCCGGCGAGCAGTTCGCGAGTTGCTCCAGAGGAACCGGGAAACTCGCACCGACTGGGCTGGCTGCGGCTGGCCCGGAAAGCACTGTGTATAACTGCAGCAATCGTGAGGTTATGACTATGAGGTATGGGTGGGGGGTGGGGGGTGTTTGTTGGAGCTTTACGTCCTGACAACATCTAAGCCACACACACACACCAAAAACGTGAGAACGTTGACTTCGGGTAGATGCAATTGGGACAATTGAACGTGGATGCGTAGTGGACGAGAGAGTAACGTCGGTAAAGCGTAGTGATACCGTCGTTCGAGAAGAGGTCAACGTAATGACGCTGACGGAACGTTATGAACTTACACCAAAACACACACAACAAAAACACAACACCCCACCCCACCCACCCACCCCAACCCCCCACACAACAACAACAAACAAAACTTAGGTCATATTAGAACGGGTTCCGACTTGTGACAGTGCACACTCATGGCGATTTTATAGTGCTGCCCCACTAGGACATCAGGCCGCCAACACCATGACCTGATATCCCACTCAGTCACATTATCCTGACACTGAGCCAACAAGTATTTGCCCTATCCTAATAATGATGAGCGCCTGGCTAGGAAGCGACAAGTATCAATTGTTACGTCATTAGTTTGACTCGACTAGACTAGGGTTCGAACCCGTGGGTTAGGTGTGGGGGTGTGGGTGTGTGTCTGTGGGGGGGGGGGGGGGGGGGGGGGGGGGGGGGGGGGAGGATGGGACGGGGTGAGTAATGGCTTTGGTGGTGGAGTATCTGTACACTCGGAGATGAGGTTTGAGGTTATAAGAAGCAGTCCTGAATGATTGCAAAGAGTTTATTTTGTTGTCACAGATCCCGTGCGCAAACTCGTCTATTTTACATAATATAGCACATCAATATAGCACGCATTGTACGATGAGGACGAGGGGGCTATCAGTATGACGGTGTGTTCTATGCACTATGTTTAAGTTAAAGAAACCCCCATAAGTGATTATTCACCACCATCAGATACAGATCCACAGTGCACAGTGCATAGCTCAGTGCAGAGTTCACAGTGCATAGTGCACAGTGCAGATCAGAGTGCTGCATGCAGTGCAGCACGCACTGCAATATACAGTGCAGCACATAGTGCAAAACACAGTGAAACATACAGTGCAGCAGATATTGCAATACACAGTGCAACACACAGTGCAGCACATAGTGAAATGTGCAGTGCATCACACAATGCAGCAGATAGTGCAAAAACACAGTGCAACACTTAGTGCAATTCATAGTGCAGCACATAGTGATGCACACAGTGCAAAAGACATTGCAAACACAGTGCATCCAGAGTGCAATACACAGTGCAGCACATAGTGTAAAACCACTAGGTAGTAGCGTTCACGCACTACCTACCAACCACTCACACACTCAGGAACTTAATGACTGACCCACCCACCCACCCTCACCATCCTGCACACCAACCCAAAATACACACACACATACACATACACACTCACCATGAGCAACTCAAAGAAGCCACACCACCCGACAACCACAACAACAACACTCTAACCACCCATTTCTAAAACCAGGGCGCCCTCAAGGCTGTACAGCTTACCCTACAAACCCGAACCCTGCACCCGAACCCAGCCACCATCTGCCCCTTATCACACCACTACCACCACCACCATTACACCACCACCACCACCAGAAGCGACGAGGCCCACTCAGTCGGGCTCTTGTCTAAATCTTGGCGGGCTGATTTTAATCTGACTCGTGCAGGTGTGGAATCTAAGCCGTGGATTAGGCCTGGGTGCGCCGCGCCGGGCTGCTCAGGGTAAAAACGTGATTGGTTTTAGTTTGGGTCGGGCTTCGTCAGCGGCTGTGGGAATGAAGCCAGCCATGGCCGCCTTGACCCCCGCAACCCCGGCCGACCGCCTTAACCCTTTAACAACCCCCACCCCACCCGCACTTAACCCTGTCAGCCTCCGCCTCCTCTCCCGTCTCCCCCCCCCCCTGCTCGCCCCGTCAGCCTCCGCCTCCTCCCCCGACTCGCCCCCCTGCTAACCCCACCCACAGCCTCCGCCTCCTCCCCTATCTCCACCCGCTCACCCCCACTGCCCCCCTCCTACCCCCGACTCCCCCAAGCTCCCCCCACTGCCCCGCCCCCTCCCCCCCACCTCCCCCCAAGCTTACCCCCAACCTCCGCCTCCTCCCCCTATTCCCCCGCTCCCGCCCCCTCTCTCCCACTTCCTCCCCCTTCTTCCCCAGCCCACTCATCCTCTCTGCCCCGCCACTCCATCCCACTCCCCCTCCCTCACCCGCTCCAGCTCTCGCTCCCACTCCCGCTCCAGCTCCCGCTCCCGCTCCCGCTCCCGATGTCCTGTCTCTCCTTCTCCCCTACCCCTCCTCAGACTCCCGCCATCCCCGCCGCCTACTCGCCTCCCCATCCCACTTCCTCCCCTCCCTCCCTATGCCGACCCTCTCCCCCACCCCTCCTCCTCTCTCTTCCACTCCTCATCCATCCCCAGCCCACTCCCCTTCCCCATCCCGCCCTGTCCCCCTTCCCTCTCCTCTCCATACCCCCGTCTCCCTCCCCTCTCCCCCTTACTTCCCCTCTCCGCATCCCTCCCCTCTCCCCCATCCCTCCCCTCTCTGCCTCCCTCCCCTCCCCCCCCCCCCGTCCCTCTCCTCACACCCGTCCCACCCCTCCCCCTCCCCCTCTCCCCTCCTCGCGTCCCCTCTCCGCCTCCCCCCCCTCCCCCTTCCTTCCATCTCCCCCGTCCCTCCCCTCTCCGCCTCCCTCCCCTCTCCGCCTCCCTCCCCTCTCCCCCTCCCCTCTCCCGTCCCTCCACTCTCCCCCTTCCTTCCCTTCTTCCCCTCCCGCCTTCTCTCCGCTCTCCTCTCTACCTCTCAGCTACACGCCCCTCCCTTACCCACCCTGCAGACTCCCACATTCACCTGGGGTGAAAACTTCGAAAAGTGTGGGGGGGGGGGGGGGGGGGGGGGAGGGAGGAGGGCGGCGTGTAATGATACAAATGAAGGGCGGGTGGTGTAGTGTGTAGGAGGAGAGGTGGGGGGAGGGTGGTGTGAAGTAGAGAGGGGGAGGTGTGGTGGAAATGCGTAGGAGAGTGGGAGTATATGAGCCTGTCTCAAAAGGTGCTAACTCTTCGGGTTTTTTCCATTGCAACGATTGACACAAAACAGCACAGAAACAGTTACACTGAAAACACAAGGACATCTGCTTCTAATCAATATGTATTCTATTGGGATTATGAAACACCATGTAAAAAACAAATGCATAAGTAGATAGCATGTTGATCGTTACAATGGACAAAGTTTTGTCCCATATTGCTTAGCACCTTTTGAGCCAGTCTCATATACCTGTAGGGACCTGGTGGAGAATGTGGGGTTGAACGTGGAGGAATGTGGAGGGGTCGGGGGGAGATATGTGGTGGGAAGTGGATGTGGAGTTGTTTGAGGGGGAGGGGGAAAGCACGAGATGTGGAAGGAAGTGAGTGAGGGCGGGGGGTGAAGAGAGGGATCGAGGGAAGGAAGGAAGAAGAGGGGAGAAGGAGGAGATGTGGGGAAGGAAGAGAAGGAGAGAGAGGGAGGGGAGAGGGAGGGGACGAAAGAGGATTTGGTTAATAGTGCTCTTCTCCACTGCTTGTATTCCCTACTGTATTAATAATGTGTCACCACTGCCTATTGAAACACCACTTCCCAGTGTAAGTGCACTAACCACTGTAACACCACTAACCAGTCTAACACCACTGCCCAGTCTGACACCACTTCCCAGTCTAACACCACTAACCAGTCCGACACCACTGCCCAGTCTAACACCACTTCCCAGTCTAACACCACTGCCCAATCTAACACCACTACCCAGTCTACCAACACTGCCCAGTCTAACACAATTGCCAGTCTAACACCACTGCCTAGTCTAACACCACTGCCCAGTCTAACACCACTTCCCAGTCTAACACCACTGTCCAGTCTAACACCACTGCCCAGTCTAACACCACTGCCCAACCTAACACCACTGCCCAGTCTAACACCACTCCCCAACCTAACACCACTGCTCAGTCTAATCCCACTGCCCAGTCTAACACCAGTGCGCGTGTAGCACTATTCCCAAACGGCGCTGTCCATTGTCTTGTCGGGACTGTCAGTACGTGGCTGCAGCAAGGGTTAGGTGCTCGGTATGTGGGTCAGGCTGGCCCCGATCGCAGCACTCGCACTACTGACGCCACGGCTCCCCCGCCTCTCCATCACCTCCCCCACCCCCGCCCCCCCGCCCCCCTGCTATCAGCCCGCCACTACCGCAGTACTACCCGGGAGGCGCATGCCCAGACGTACAGCTGGCGGCCCCTGGTGGCAGTACCCCTTCCCTCTTGTCTTCCGACTCTGGTATAACCAGCAAATCCTCCGTTTGTGGTGTTATTACTCTGTGGCGGATATAATTTTCTGAGACACCATCAGAACACACTTCTTTAAGACATGAGCAATACAGGGATACCCACTTACATAGGTCTTGAGCGTAGTACATATATATATATATATATATATATATATATATATAATATATATATGATATATATTATATACATTATGTTTATTTCATGTACAAATATATTATATATATTATAATATTAATATATTATACATACATATTATAGTATATAGCATATGTAAAGACATCATTATATTATGTATTATGCATCCTATAATAAAGATTATATACATAACATATATATATGATATATATTATATACATTATGTATATTTCATGTACATATATATTATGTCAATTATAATATTAATATATTATACATACATATCATAGTATTGCATATATAATTATATTATGCATCCTATAATATAAATTATATATATTATATGTGTTGAATATATTGTATATATTACATATTATATATTAGATATATTATGCCTTAGCTATATATCAGATACATAAGATTATTAGGTGTATTATATGCATAAAGCGCTTTAGGACTATTACGTGTATTAGCTGCATTTGATGTATTAGCTGCATTAGATGTATTAGCTACATTAGATTTATTAGCTACATTAGATGTATTAGCTACATTAGATGTATTAGCTACATTAGATGTATTAGCTACATTAGATGTATTAGCTACATTAGATGTATTAGCTACATTAGATGTATTAGCTCCATTAGATGTATTAGCTACATTAGATGTATTAGCTACATTAGATGTATTAGCTACATTAGATGTATTAGCTACATTAGATGTATTAGTTGCATTAGATGTATTAGCTGCATTCGATTATTAACTACATTAGATGTATTAGCTACATTAGATGTATTAGTTACATTACATGTATTAGCTACATTAGATGTATTAGCTACATTAGATGTATTAGCTACATTAGATGTATTAGATGTCTTAGATATATTAGATATGTTACACATGTTTATGTTAGATATGTTTGATGTTAGATATATTAAATATGTTAGATATGATAGATATGTTATTTATATTACTATTAGATATGGTAGATATATTAGCATATGAGATATTGCATATATTGCATATATTGCATACATGTCATATGTTACATTTCTTATAGATTGCATATAAATATATCTTTTTTAATTTACGTATTGTATGTTATATTATAATATATATATATATATATATATATATATACACTATAAACAAAATTGATATTGGTTCCCCACATCCTTTATCTCTCCTACTAAACTCATGTCCTTTCCCGTCCTATGACCCCCTCCCCGTGAACGATTCATATAGACTCTCTCTCTCTACGCACACACACACATATATATATATATATATATATACATATATATATATATACATATATATATATATATATATATAAAGTAAAACTCTCCAAATCCACTGACCATGGGACCGACTTTTAATCCGATGATTTTAATTGTTACATTGATATTATATCGGCAATCGTTTGGAAGCCACATAAAGCAATCAATATAGGGGAGTGGTCGATCTGTGGAGCTGGTCGGTTAGAGAGGTTTTACTGTATGTATGTATGTATATATATATATATATATATATATATATATATGACATGTACTTCCAACTGAGTGTGCCACTGGTTACCGACACACCCGTATGTGGGAGAGAGGGGAGGTAGAAGGAAGAGCCACTATAGTCACCGCTAATTATTAGACGCGATAACAAACTTATCACTATCTATACACGTGTGCAGGCGTAGATGAAGTACTGTAATTTACATAAATATATTGCTTGTTTTCTGAAGTGGAAAAATACAGCCATGCAGCTCGTCGTATGTAACCTTTTATCAGGACCGACACTGTTTATTTAATTTAACAGACTCGCACTTTGCCT
This sequence comes from Branchipolynoe longqiensis, assembly GCA_030323885.1. Classification (NCBI taxonomy): domain Eukaryota; kingdom Metazoa; phylum Annelida; class Polychaeta; order Phyllodocida; family Polynoidae; genus Branchipolynoe; species Branchipolynoe longqiensis. The sequence continues at coordinate 23,612,306 of CM059193.1, forward strand.
CCTATCATACTGAACTCCAGTTGTATTCCTACAAAACCATATCCAACAGCTATATATATATATATATATATATATATATATATATATATATATATGTGTGTGCATATATAATTATACATATATATAATTATATATATATAATTATATATATAATGATATATATATATATTTATATATATAATTATATATATAATTATATATAGTTATATATATAATTATATATATATGCGAACATATATGATTATTATATACATGAATATGTATATATATAATGATATATATATTTTTATATATAATTAGATATATATAATTATATATAGTTATATATATATAATTATATATATGCGAACATATATGATTATTATATACATGAATATGAGTTTTGAAAGTGAGCAGAGTGACAGTTTGGCTCACGGTGTAGAGGAGGCAGGGAGGAGAGAATGCCCGCTCCGCAGCGAATAACATGGCAGTTAAGGTGGTTAGAGAGAAACATTATGGGACTGCCGTTAATTATATCCACATAATAAATTACATGGTACATATATTCATCCATGTATCCATATATTGAGTAAGCTGCCAGAAGTGAATATAGGCCAATATGATGTCAATTTTTTGGTTAAATATAAATACCCCCAAAAGGTTGCAGTAAGCACTACAGACTCCTGCTTACATATGGACAATATGTGACTGTACATAATCCACCACCACCAGATATAGGGGTGCGTGTGTCGTGGCACCTATCGCACAGATACAGAGGCACACACACACACCCCTTCACGCCCCCCCCCACACGCCCCCCTCTATTCACCCCCTCACACACACCACGCCCCTCCGCAAGCAATATCTGCGCATTTGACCTACTGGCGTTCCTCAGGGAGAGGTCACATGTTCGCCAACTGTCTGGGTCAAACCGCAATTCGGGCCCACTGTGCTTTGCGGTGTAGGCGCGCGTATGTGTGTGTGTGTGTGTGTGTAGAAGGGAGATTGTGTGTGTGGGGAGGGGGGGAGATGTAGGGGGAGTTACTCCAACCATGTTGTATGCCATTAACTCGATATCCGTGTATGTACGTATCCTATAGCAAATCCTACACTGTGCGCATGCGTAGTCGCTATAGAAAATGTACACTGTGTAGACACGCATATATATATATATATATATATATATATATATATATATGTCATGAGGGTGATGAAAATGGGAAATATTGCGCCTAGAGCGGGACTTGAACCCACATCTCTTTGCATTCCAGGGCAGTGTGCTAACCATTACACCACCTAGGCTCCCTGATATCACCACACTACCCACGCCTACATGTCTATGTGGTTATTTGCCTGAGAGGTCAGTGCAGACTACTACACTCGTCCCCTTGGAATTGTAAGTCTTTTCATGCCTACAATTACATACATACAGGCAATATTCTAACAAATACATACACAGGATAGGTTCAACAAAGATACAGCACTTAGCTTTACAGGATCATGGTCACGGCAACCAGTGTCATGGGGGTGATGAAAATGGGAAATATTGTGCCTAGAGCAGGACTTGAACCCACATCTCTTTGCATTACAGGCCAGTGTGCTAACCATTACACCACATAGGCCCCCTGATATAACCACACTACCCTTGCCTACCTGTCTATGTGGTTACTTGCCTGAGAGGTCAGTGCAGACTACTACATATATATATATATATATATATATATATAACCACACTACCCTTGCCTGAGAGGTCAGTGCAGACTACTACATTATATATATATTATATATATTATATATATATATATATATATATAATAAGTACCTGCGTATATATGTATGGATAATGATAAACCCTTTATCGGATGTAATAAGCTTTGTAGTGGTCCTCCCCCCTCCTCCTGTTGCGTGGGGGTGGGGGGTACCAGCATGCTCTCGCCCCCCCCCCCCTCCTGCTCGGGGTGTGACTCGCCACTCGCATTATACATGTATTATATTTGTGTGTATATGTGGTGTATAAATACTTATGGGAATATTACTGTGAATGGAATAAACTCCCTATACTACACATACGGTGTGGGGAAGGTGGTCTGGAGAGAGCGACCTGGAACACACGGGGACTGCACTGAGCTACCTAAGCCTCCTCCTGCTTCCGGTGGTTCCCGGCCTCTATATCTATATACATACGTAGATTTATATATGTAGATATTTATATATGTATGTATGTAGATATGTATATACGTATATGTGTACGTACATATGGATATACGTATATATGTACATATATGTATATATATGTATTATGTACATATGTATATATATGCATATATATCCATGTGTTTGCATATATATGCATATATATTTCCGTAGCTACGTATGTATATACATTACATACCTATACAAATATCCCTATATATACTATTACTATTATATATACTATATATAGATGGATAGCTATGATAGACTTGCACGCCAAACACCATTGTTCCATCTTCTCAATATATATATATATATACACACTGTATACAAATATATCTCTGCTCAGCGGCGTTATGAGCAGTGTAAATAAGTTCATCACACGCACAACAATCTATATATTTATCACATAGGTGTATGTACATGGGTCGCTCTCCTAAAAACTGGTCAGCATGGGATGGGATTTTAAAACATCAATAAAAAACTTCCTTATTATTTTTGTCCTTATACTTTTCATATTCATGTTCAGATTTGATCTAAGAAATAAGGGAAATAAAATAAACTGTGTGCAACTTTGGTCCTTTTAGTTATGAAGTGTTTTTGTACCAAAGAAAACCTATTCTACAGTCAGCCATTTGTAACATGACATATGGGACATGGTTGGATCCTTACTAACATCTTATATTGCATTGATATATCAAACAAAACAGTTCCCAAATCAAAAAGGAAGTATGTATTAACATGTATGCATGCTTAAATTTAAAAGAAAATTATTTGAATTCTTCAGAAATAACATTACAAATTTCCATCACAGATGTAACTAGTGGTGTCTGGATGCCACACAAATATTGTACGCTAATTATTCAGTGAATAAAGCATGGCTGTGAATTACTCTTTTTTAATCAATATAAGCACTACCTATTTCTGTATATTATGTCATGATTAATATGCTTCTAAGTATTAAATTATTTAATTATGTTTAGATTTGTATTAAGCAGATTGTGTGGTGTCCTAAACACATGTTACATCTGAGCAACACATGTTATACTGCCATAAGATATAGCTTTATTTTTTATCTCATCAATTTATATTTTAGATAGATGTAAAGTGAAGATTTCCAGCTTTCATTTGCACCAAAAAATGTTTAAAATTCAAACATTAGATTTTAACTCTCCATGTGACACTTCTGGCCAGTATTCAGGAGAGTGACGCATATATATGCATAAATATGACCATATATCTATATATATATATCACATGGATAAATGCCCAAAAACAGATTTGCTCAAAGGACACCGTGGCTCCATCTTGTGGTGACAATGTACATCATGGTCATGTAAGTGGGGGTGGCTGCTACAACGCCACGCCAATTCCTGTATATACCTATATATACATACATATGTATATACATATATATATATATGTATATATATATATGCATAGCTTGTCGGCCGGTGTGGCAGACAGCCCCGACCGACTGGTGAGAAGTCAGTGGCGGCCATACAGGGCCATGGTGTGAACAGTGTGGGCACATTAAGGCCGGGTGAGAGTGTGTGTGTGTCCGTGTGTGAGTGTGTGTGAGAGAGTTATGTGGGTGGGAGGGTGGGGAGTGGCTCCAGTGGTGCGTGTGCGCGTGCGTGTGCGCGTGCGCAGGCGCCAGCGTGAGTGTGTGATGAGGGTGGCGCGTATCACTAACCAAATCGCACCTCTTGAATAGTACGCACTCAAACCCACGTTTAAAAAACCCCACAGAAACCACACCCATCATATAGATGGGTTGGTTGTTGGGAGTTTTACGTCCTGGCAACATCTAAGGTCACATCAAGACGGGCACCGACTTGTGACAGTGTGCACTCATGGCGACTTTATAGTGCTGCCCCATTGGGAAATCAGTCCACCAGCACTATGATCCGATATCCCACTCAGTCACATTATCCTGCCACTGGGCTAACCAGTCCTTGCCCTATGCTATTAATGCTGAGCACCAGGCTAGGTAGCGACAAGTATCAATTATATAAATCATTGGGTTTACTCGACCGGGAACAAAACTCCTGATCTGCTGCACGGGAGGCCTGCGCTCTACCGGTTCGGCGACCTCGCCTGGTCCCCTCACAATGAAGGGAGCTGTGATATGTGTGACACACATACAGGATAGTCTAAATGGTAGTGACCGTCTTATTGGATGAATGGAGCCGTTTCAAGCCTACTGGATGAGGCATGGGAGGATGGGAGGGGGCGATAATTAGGCATATATACCCTCACTGTCTGAGTACGCTGGCCAAACACCATCAGTAACCTGGAGCTGTGGCAGCGAACAGGACCGCAGCCTGTTGAGGAGGAGATCCTTCTGAAACACTGGAGATGGGTTGGCGATACCCTTCGCAAGCCTGCATCCAACACTGCAAGACATGCCCTCTCATGGAACCCAAGAGAGGCAGGCCAAGAAACAGCTAGTGCCATGACCTGGAGGCAGATGTAAAGAGGTCTGGCCATACATGGAGACAGCTGGAGAAGATGGCCCAGCACCGGGATAACTGGAGAGCCCTTGTTCCTGGCCTATATGCCCAAAGTTTGGCAGTTGGCGTAAGTAAGTAAGTAAGTAAGTCTGGTGTGGCACAAAGAAGTGAAACTTGCTACAAAAGGTGCTGTAAATATAATGACTAATATATGCGATAAACCTGGGGTGGCACTAGTAGACAGGGATCGTACACGAGAACAAAGAATACGAAATAACGCGTATTAAAGCTGCATCGTCCGATGAAAACATCAAATTTTCAAAACCAAAACAATTATCTAAATTTGATTCTACATTTCTAAATTAGATACTGGTGTACTTATTAAACATGTGTTGCCATGTAGAAGGACATTCAATATATCCTGTAAATGCAGACGCCTATGGCATCAGAATTTTGGCATGCTTGCCAAAATTAATCGTCTACGTTTACACTTCAAATATCTCAAAAGTTAACAATTTAAAATAAAAGTTACTTGAAACTAAAGTAAGGTAGATTATAGCAACCAATTTGATATCCTTATCTCAGAAAAATTACATAAATTCAGAACCATTGGATTATGCAACTTGCTTAAACTGAGTTGTTTAAAGTTAGTTTATCAGATTCATTTGTGACTGCACATTCTGGGTACCGGTTTCACTTTTGGAGCAATTACTCGGTCGAATATCTAGTGCTGCGGGCGCCCATCCCTGACGGCATGTGTCGTGTGTGGGTGTGTGAGTGAGTGGGTGTGTGTGGGTTGGTGGGTGGGTGTGGTGTGTGGTGTTTGTGGGTGGGGGGGGTGGTGGATGGAGAAAGGGGAGACGAGCAGAGAATAACTCCCGTTAGAGCCAGACTGGGACCCTCACAGCTGGGAAGGCTGAGCTAATGCTGCATGCGGGTTTAGGGTAAGGAGAGCAGCTCATGGCCTGGGGCCAGCGTGAGCGCCCCCCTACCAGCGGCTTGCCGAACTGCTCGCCCCAATGCTCCCTCACCGACAACGCACAATCCATGTGCATGCGCATCACAGTGGTTCTCTTTCTCTCTTTCTCTCCTTCCATTTCTATCATTCTTTCTCCTTCTCTTTTTCTCTCTTTCACTCATTCTTTCTCTTTCTCTATTTCTCTCTTTCTCCCTGTCGCTTTCTCTCTTCTCTCTTTCTTTCTCTCTTTCTCGCTATCTATCTTTCTTTCTCTTTCTCTCTTTCTCTCTTTCTTTCTTTTTCTCTCTTTCTCTTTCTTTCTGTCCTTCTCTCTTTCTATATACATACTGCTACAGCACTACTACAGCAACATGACATTACCCACAATACCCCACCTATATATGCTGTATAAGCCATTATACGAGTATAATAAGCCAGAAGATCCCATCTACTCTCCAGCCACTAGGTCATCGACTGGTTACCTCTATTAATTAGGTCATCTACGGATACGACCTCACCTCCCCACACGGCGCCACCGACTCGCCCATGCTTCAGTGTCTTGTTATGCTCACTCATTGATCCACTGAAATTTTAATTATATATTTTATATTTCCCACCTATATTTAGGTGAGAAATGATGGGTATTATTCCAGCGTTTATATATATATATAATATAGTATATATTATATAATACATAAGACAGTAAAACCTCTCTAAATCGACCGACCATTGGAGCGACTATAAGTGGTTCATTTAGGGAGGTGATAGAGAGTTAGAATATCCTTATAATGGTATTGTTGGGACCCAAATAAAGTGATCGATATAGGGGAGTGGCCGATCTGTGGAGGGGTCGGTATAGAGAGGCTTTACTGTATATAATATAATGTATATATATATATATATATATGGGTGGGTGGAAGAAATGATGGGTAACTTCACACTGTTGCTGTAGAAGAAATTAGGGCCGTGGCGCGCCAAATAGCATTGTCATAATACTGTTAGCTTTGGTGATTTTTTTTCTTTTTCGCAGCATTATGGTTAAAAATTGCTGTGCTTGGCGTTGAGCATCTCGCCCCCCTTCACCCCCCCCCCCAAACACCCCGCTCCCCGCCCCCCCCCCACACACACACATACAAACCCTCCTCTAGTCACCGGCCGGCTGCGTCTGGCCCTCTACTGCCGGGCTCACACTCACACCACCACACACTCACACACACACTGCTAATATAATTTCCCTCAAGGGTACGGGCTGGGGACGCGCGCGGATTAAATGAGGAATTACATAACACCAAAACGAGGCGAGCCAAGCGGCCGATGTTTGCTTAACGACGCGCGGCCGCTCAGATTTTTGTTGTCGGCCGCCATGTTGGTTTTCCCAATTTGCCAAATTATGGGCGGGGCGGACAAACACGGCCCGTCCCGGGGGTGCCGTAGACAGCGGGCTAATTCCGGCCGAGCCGGCGGTGACTCAAGCCGCTATCGGCGGGGAAGGGTCAGGGCGCAGGGAGCACTTCATTTAGGGGGGGGGGGGGGCTGGAGGTGGGGGGGGGGGGGGGGGCGGAGGGCGGGGTGAGAGTATCACCGCGGTGCACGCCTGGCGCCCAGCGCGCCCATCACTGACCATCAGCGCCCCCTGGTTTACCAGAGCGCGCCAGAAGTGCGCGCGTGCGCACTACTGTAACGGGTGGCGGCCTCGCGCAGTTATGGTTTGTATATATTTACATATATTCACATATATAGACGTATATTTACATTTATTTACATTATTTACATGTATTTACATGTATTTACATGTATTTACATGTATATACATGTATTTACATCTTTTTACACACATTTACGCATATTTACACATATTTACACATATTTATATCTATTTACATATATTATGTAAATTCATATAAAGCGATAATATATAGTATATGTATGCATTCTTATGTATTCATATATATATATATATATGTATATATATATACGCCTGGTATTCCACAGTGACCGACACTCGTGACACAGTTGGTCGGGAGTTGTCAGCGAAGTAGAACACGGTGGGGGGTGGGGGGGGGAGGGGTCGCCACCCATTTGAATTGATACCATAGGCTTCAGTGGTAACAGGTTATATTACATTGACCCACTCTGCCCTTCTATGCAGCAACAATTGCTTAATAATAATAAGTGCACCAATATTTCAGCTGGACATGTAGAATCAAATCTAAATAAGTGGCTTGGTTATTTGATGTTTTCATCGGACTATGCAACTTTAAGCGCTGTGCTTGCTCAGAAATTACCACTCACTGCTGCGAGCAATTGGTGAGCAGCTCGCAGCAATTGCCAGCTAGGTACTACTGCTATAAGTTATAACACACAGAGTCAGCACCCTAACCTCCCCTTGTCCACACCAGACAGGATGGCCAAATAAATTCAGCGTCTGTCTCACGTTGCGGTAGATCGTGGGATTCAAAACTCTGGTCGAGTCAATCAAACCCAATGACTTAAAAATGTATACTTGTTGTTTCCTTGCCAGGTGTTCGGCGTAATTGGGATAGGGCAAGGTCTGGTTGGCTTTATGTAAGCATAATGTAACTGAGTGGGATATCAGGTCATGGTGCTGGGTGGCCTGATGTCCCAGTGGGGCAACACTTATAAAGTCGCCATGAGTGCACACTGTCACCAGCCGGTACCCATCCGATATGACCTCAGATGTTGCTCGGACCTAAAACAACAACACACAAACTTATAAACTCGCCATGAGTGCGCACTGTCACCAGTCGGTACCCATCACGATATGACCTTAGATGTTGCTCGGACGTAAAACAACAACACACAAACTTATAAACTCACCATGAGTGCACACTGTCACCAGTCGGTACCCATCCTGATATGACCTTAGATGTTGCCAGGGCGTAAAACTCCCACAACCAACGTAGGTGGCCGGCTAGGATTAAGTAAACCCAGGCCGTGTAGACTGAGCAGATGGTTGCGGTCGCAGCAACCGCTAGACTTCAATGCTGACTAATGCCACGGATTACGTCACAACCCAGAGAGGGCAGAATAGCGCGGGTTGGGGGGGGGGGGGGGAACTCGGGAGAGGGGGTGGAAGGGAGAGGAGGGGATGAGGCTGTGGGGATAGGGGAGGGGGGGGGGCAGATGGGCCCCATTTTACTAGAGAATCTAGCCAAGCTTTAATTATTCCCTCGGAGATGAACCAATTATAAGCGCGCATGAAACACTCCCGTCTAGCCCTCACCGCCCCTCCCCCTCTGGAGGCCTCCCCGTCATGGTTCACTTACCCGACAAACCTAAACCTACACAACCGACCCAGCTCCCGCACCTTCAAGGAGCTACTTTTTCTGTCCTTTTTTTTCTCTCTCTCTCTTTTTTTTTTTTTTTTTTTTTGGCGCGTGCGCGTCGGTATGAGTTTTGTATACAGGCGAGATTGGTTGGTGAGCTATTAATGCAACACTCCGCCTCTGGGGCTGCACAATGCCCACAGTGGTGGGAGGTATACACTGGGTGCATTTCACTACCGGACACGCGTTTGAATTCGCCCCCACAAAAAAATCATTTAAAGACAACTCGGGGTGGGGGTGGGGGGCTGTGTTATCCAACAAATATGTTCGTCGCATAGTGACCAGCTTTTCACAGGCTTATAATATATTACATGCATTGCATACATTGCATACATTGCACACATTGCATACATTGCAAAATTGCATACAGGTCATACAATACATACATTGTATATAGTGCATGCATTGCATACATTGCACACATTGCATACATTGCACACATTGCACACATTGCATACATTGCACACATTGCATACATTGCACACATTGCATACATTGCACACATTGCATACATTGCACACATTGCACACATTGCATACATTGCACACATTGCATACATTGCATACATTGCATACCGTGCATACAATACATACATTGTATATAGTGCATACATTGCATACATTGCATACATTGCATACATTGCACACATTGCATACATTGCACACATTGCATACATTGCATACATTGCACACATTGCATACATTGCACACATTGCACACATTGTATACATTGCACACATTGCATACATTGCACAAATTGCATACCGTGCATACAATACATACATTGTATATAGTGCATACATTGCACACATTGCATACATTGCATACATTGCACACATTGCACACATTGCATACATTGCACAAATTGCATACAGTGCATACAATGCATACAGTACATACATTGTATATAGTGCATGCATTGCACACATTGCATACGTTGCACAAATTGCATACAGTGCATACAATGCATACAGTACATACATTGTATATAGTGCATACATTGCAAACATTGCATACATTGCATACATCACATAAATCAAATACATCGCATACATTGCATACATTGCATTTATTGCATATTACATATATTGCATCTATTACATATCTTGCATATATTGCATTTATTGCATTCATATATATATATATATATATATATATATATATAACCTACACGACCGCATGGGAATGTTGTGCAAGCATGCCCACGAGTTATTAAACCCACTCAACCGAAGCCACTGCATGCGCGGTAATTTTTTAACCAACAAATTATTGGTGGAAAAGGTGAGTGACATACATGGCCCAGCACGGCCACCACAGCCCCCCTTCAAACAAGGGCCCGTTGTCGGCCCACACAACGTGCCCAGTACCAGCCCCCCGCCCTGGGCATAAACACGAGTCGGCCGCCTTACCCGCCAATCCACCATTAACTGCCCCAGACCGCCCATATTTAGGCCATTCTGGCGAGTGTACATCAGCCAACTCAGCTCTGCCCGTCCCCTTCCTACATCCACATAGATATCATTATCCTGTGTATATATATGTATATATATGTATATATATATATATATATATATATATGCTATCTATGTACATGTATGTGTGTTTGAGAAACAACACTGCCATGCAGCCTCTTTCATATATATATTATGCATATATGCATATATACGTATATGCATATATGCAGTGTGCGCCTGATGCTCAAACACTCTAATCTAATATACATAATACATATGCACATATACATATGTGTGCATATATATACATATACACACAGAGACACATATATACACATATGAGCCTGTCTCAAAAGGTTATAACTCTTTTTGTTGTTGTCCATTGTAACGATTGACACAAAATAGCACAGAAACGGTTACACTGAAAACACAAGGACATTTGCTTCAAATCAATATGTATTCTATTGGGATTATGAAACACCATGTAAAAAAGAAATCAGTTTATCCTGAGCAATTGCATAAGCAGATAGTATGTTGATCGTTACAATGGACAAAGTTTTGTCCCATATTGCTTAGCACCTTTTGAGACAGTCTCATATGTCTACGTATAATCCTAGGATTATGGGGGTATTATGGAATGGATCCAATGTTGGATGTATGGGCTTCAGTGTTCTGTGGGTGCTGCTTGAGCAGCCTGGTGCCGGGTGGCTTGCTTTGGGGTAGTCGATGTGGCTGTGAGGTCAACGGATGTCACCTGACCACCACCGGTTGGCTACTTGCCCCTCGATTTGTGTTCTGTGAGGACGTACAAGCTGCTTCTGAGGACTACTGCGAACGCTTGCACGGACTGCGTAATGGGTGTTGACCTTAGCGCGACGTGTGGAGACGAACGCGAACTACCGCGGGGGAACAAATGCAAACGTACAAAATTAAATGCTCAGTCACACCTTACTGAATTGGGGTACTGGATAGAAAACGGACACTGTCCGGTGAAATATGTCAATGTCTGGTTTATATATGGTAGGCATCCGGCGTTTTCATTCTCTGCTCAGTGCTGTCCGGCTTGTACGGTGGCAAGTTTTGAACATGCACAAAACTTGTACCAGACACCGCCGGACTGACGTGTACGGTTGGTGTCTGGTTTAAGTCTGTTTAGTCCATTTTGTCCATTTCATGTCCGGTACCCATCCAGTACTTCTCCGGTTTGCTTCCTGAATAGTCCGTTGACGGTGTTGCGGGAAATCAGTCCATCAGTTTTTTTATATGTTTTTGGCGTGTTCATTAACAGTCGGGTATGTGTCCGGTTGATGTTCGGTCTGTCCATTTGACATTCGGTTTTCACCCGTCGGTTCACCGTTGCTTGTCCGGTTACATACGGTGTCATCCGGTGTCGTCCGGTGTCGTCCGGTGTCGTCCGGTGTCATCTGGTTATCGTCCGGTGGCTATTCGTTAATGTACGTTCCTTGTCCATTTAGCATTTGTTTCGTCCGGCGGCCTTTGACCCGAGAGCGCAACATTTCGACACATTTCGATACATTTTGATACCGAACACCACCGGACTAGAAAATTCTTTGTCCGGTTGTGTCCGGTGCTCAATCCAGTAAGGTGTGACAGGCACTTAAGCAAGAGAATCGCAAAAGTTGAGAATAAAGCGGAGATATGTGCGGACACCAAAACTTCAGGCGAGGAGGGAGCGGACATGTTGAATCAGGCTTGTGCGAAAGCAGTGACTCGACAGTCAAGGAGGGAGGGAGGTGGTAGTAGTGGTAGAAGACGAGGAGGAGAGAGGTTTACGAGCGGAAGTGGAGAGAAGAGCGCGTGAGAGGAGGAAGAAAGAGTTGAGAACGGCTCTGGAAAATTTGTTGAGCGAGAAGGAAGAAAGGAGGCGTTCCCGGCTACTCCGGGGAAGGCGCTCACGGAGGAAGGCGCGGGTGAAGGATACCGGTGTTGCGGTTTCCGAGGCACACCAGTTTGCCAGGATCACATCCATTCAAATGCATTGTTAACGGCCGTGAGCAAATCTTCATACAGAAGAAGTCAAATATCTCTCAAATTACACCATCTAGAAACAAATCGCTTGGTACACATATAGAAAACATATTTATCATAAAGACTATATTAAATTTATACGGTTAGGGTTCTTGATTTCTATTATTTTTTAATAAAACTAACGTTTTGCTGTGCGTACTGTCAAACTCAAGGCATTGTCAATGGTCGTGAGCAATGTTCATACAGAAAATACAGAAGAAGTCAAATATCACTCAAATTACACCATCTAGAAACAAATCGTTTGGTAGACATATAGAAAACATCTTTACCAAAAACATTATATTAAATTCATAAGGTTAGTGACGATGCTGTTTGATTTTTACGCATGTGCAGAAGCGATGTGTCCCTCGCAAACTGGTGGCCCTGGGAAACCGCAACACCGGTACAAGTACCGACTCGTCAGGAGACTCGGAGGACGAGTCAAGTTCGACTACCTCGGCACAAGAGTCCAGCAGCAGTGCAAGCAGTGGCCTCAGCAGCAGCAAACGAAAACGGAACAAGAAGAAAAAGAAGAAAAAGAAGAGTAAGTTCTCTTTAAAAAAAGTTGACAAAAAATGATAAGAAGTTGAAAAGAGTAACTTTTGTGGAATTAATGTATGCGGCATTAATGTGGGGTGTCAAGCGTTCATCAAAAGTAGGAATAACGAAAAGAGAATTACGAGGTTATGTGGGTCACCTTGGCTATATGGCGATGCACGCGATTACAGGTAATTAATTATACGGACGAGCCGTATCGCGGATACGATAAAGCATATACTTCTACATACTTCTATATACTTCTACATACTTCTATATACTTCTATATCCTTCTATATACTTCTATATCCTTCTATATCCTTCTATATACTCTATGTACTTCTATATCCTTCTATATCCTTCTAGATCCTTCTATATACTTCTATATACTTCTATATACTTCTATATACTTCTGTATACTTCTGTATACTTCTGTATACTTCTGTATACTTCTGTATACTTCTATATACTTTAACCAAACCAACAACCAACCACCAACCAACCAACCAACCAACCAACCAAACCAAACCAAACCACTTCTGTATACTTCTGTATACTTCTGTATACTTCTGTATACTTCTATATACTTCTATGTACTTCTATATACTTCTATATACTTCAATATACTTCTATATACTTCTATTTACTTCTATATACTTCTATATACTTCTATATACTTCTATATACTTCTATATACTTCTATATACTTCTATATACTTCTATATACTTCTATATACTTCTATATCCTTCTATATCCTTCTATATCCTTCTATATACTTCTATGTACTTCTATGTACTTCTATATACTTCTATATACTTCTATATACTTCTATATACTTCTATATACTTCTATATACTTCTGTATACTTCTGTATACTTCTATATACTTCTATATACTTCTATATACATATATACATATATCCACATTTGTATACATATATATACATGTATATCTACATATATTATATATGCATATATATGAATATGCATATACACATATACATATACATATGTATACATATATACATATTATATACATATATATACATATATACATATATATACATACATATACATATGTATACATATATACATATTATATACATATATATACATATATATATATACATATATATACATATATACATATATAGGCCTATGTACATACAACCTCTTGTTAAACATCAACTACTATTCGCCATTCTGATCGACGAATTGCTCCTAGACCTCACCAAACACTTTCAGGCGCTAGGTGTAGCTAAGGGGGTGGGGGTTGGGGTAGTAGCAGGGGTGGTGGGGAGAAGCCGACAAGAGGGGGGTGGGGGGGAGGGGGCGCCCTCTAAATATATCACGCTCGCAGCAGTCGGCCCCCAAATTCCATTCTCTGCCGACACTTAGAGAATTATTAAAGTCGCAACGCGCTCAGCACAAGACAATTACGCTGCGCCGCGCGCGCCGTCTAGCGGCAAACCGCGCCAAATCACGTGTATCTCATCTAATTTGGGTTTGTAAACGTGGGCTGCTGCACCCCGAGTGGGGGTGCGCGGTGCGGGGTGTGGGGTGTGTGTGTGTGTGTGGGGGGGGGGGGGGTTCTCCGAATTAGCCTGGTGCTAATGTTACTTTGCGTGCACTGCTCACAATTGGCGCCGCTAGAGGCGCGAGGAGCGCCCCAGTCCCCTCCCCCTCCCTTGTCTCCCCCCTTCCCCTCCCCTTTTTCCCCCTGCCCCATCTCCCTCCCCCTTACTCCTCCCCTCTCCGTCCCCCTTTCCCTCTCCCACCCATCCCGAACCCTTCTCCCCCCCCCCCTCTCCTCCCCTCCCTTCTCCGCCCCCTGCCCCCTGCCCCCGCCTCCCCCCTTTCCCTCCTCCCTCCCATCCCGCACTCCCCCCCCCCACACCCTCCGGCTGAATCCAAATACACAGTGCACCCGACTACACACACGTACCGCACTGACCACTGCATCCGGATACACACGCAACCTACTTACTGCACCTGGTCGGCTATACACGTACTGCCCACTGCATCCGGATACATGCGGTACACAATGCACGTGGTCGGCTATACACGTACCGCCCACCGCATCCGGATACATGTGGTACACACTGCACGTGGTCGGCTTTTCACATACCGCTCATCGCATCCGGATACATGTGGTACACACTGCACGTGGTCGGCTACACACGTACTGCCCACTGCATCCGGATACATGGGGTACACACTGCACATGGTTGGCTACACACGTACCACCCACCGCATCCAGATACATGGGGTACACACTGCACATGGTTGGCTACACACGTACCACCCACTGCATCCGGATACATGTGGTACACACTGCACCTGGTCGGCTACACATGTACCACCCACCGCATCAGGATACATGCGGTACACACTGCATGCCGGCTACAGGCGCACACCAGCGACTGGATCCGGATACACCACACACTGCATCCAGATACACATAGAGTACACATTGCATCTAGATACGCATATAGTACATGATGCATTTAGATACACACATATTATATGATTATGCCGATACACACATAGTACATGATGCATCTAGATACACACATATTATATAATGTATCCAGATAGGCACACATAGTACACACTGCATCTAGATACACACGTAGATGATGTATCCAGATACACACAAAGTACATGATGCATCTAGATACACACATAGTACACGATGCATCTAGATACACACATAGTCTAACCAATGACTTATCAAATTGATACGTGTTACTGCCTAGCCTGGCGCTCAGCATTATTAGGATAGGGAAAGGCTTTGGGTTAGCACACTATCAGGATAATGTGACTGTGTGGGATATTGGATCATGGTGCCAGTGGCCTAGTCTCCCAGTGGGGCAACACTACAAAATCGCCACGAGTGTGCACTCTCACAAGTCGGTATGCATCCTGATATGACATTAGATGTTGCTAGGACGTAAAACATGCACGTAAAACATGCATGCATCGACCACACACATTGTATCTCCTCACACGCACTCCCACACGCTCTCAATGCATCTGTACACATGCACACACTCTCCCCTCCCCACCCACCCATGTCACCACACCACCACCAAAGACCCTATGATACTAAGACGGCTCACTCCCTATCTCTCCCATGGTAATGTAAATTTTGCAATGCCACCTTGTGGTGGGTTTGATCAGCCCAGCTGCTGGTTGGTGTTTCACATGTAAACACATACAATTATATTATACATGAGATAGTTAAGTATGAATACACATCAATATGAAATTGCTATGAACAAATACACATCATCATCAGCATCATCATCAGCATCGCCATCATCACACATCTTTCACATTTATATATATATATTTATACATATAATATAGCACCTGTTTAACCAAAAGAACAGCCAGCGCACCGAGTGGTGGGTTTGATCATTTTGATTACGCAGTACAGGCTGAGTGAGCTGTCTTAGTATTATAGGGTCTTTGCCACCACCACGTGAAGGAGGTCTGCACCGGCGTGTTCACTCAAGACTATCATATAAACATGTATTGCTATAGAATGACTCGATGTACATGGGTCATTCAGTGAAATGCATCTGCCATCACCAGACTACAGTAACACCTCTCTAACCAACCACCTCCACAGATCGACCACTCCCCTATATCGATCGCTTTATTTGTGTCTCAAACGATCGCTCACACAATACCACTGAAATGATTTTCAAAAAAGCTCCCTAAACCGACCATCTCCCTAAATGGACCATTTAAAGTCGGTCCCATGGTCGGTCGATTTAGAGAGGTTTTACTGTATACTAGTCCCACTGTGAGAGACCAGGAGCTTTTCAAGCCATGCTCTATGCCAGCATATATCACGGGTAGACCATGTGATTGGGTGGTGTGGGGTTTTACGACATATCAACAACCGAGGATATATCCGGACGGATAGCGATTTGTGTCAGTGCGTGCTCATGACGACACCATAGTGCTGCCCCATTGATATACCGTTCCGCCGGCACCATGACATGGTATCTCCTTTTGTTGTGTTATCCTTGCACTCAAGCCTGGTTCGTGCTGAATGTAGTCGGCCATCCCGTCTCGTCTTGAGTGAGGGCGATAAATACAGAAGTGTAGATTTAATACATGGTAGGATTGATTGATTGATTGGTGGTTGCTTTATGCCGTGTCGGCAGCATAGGTCATATTCACGGCGATTCATTACCTGATGCTGTCAATACTCATATATAAGTATATATATATATATATATATATGTGTGATGTATAAGGAATTATGCGAGTATAAAGATACATAAGGGTTAATTATTATTATTATTGTTAACGTTATACCCCATAAGACCAACACTGTACCGGTGGCTCCACCTTCTCTCCTCGCCTCCACCAGATTAGACCAGTGTCAGTCACACTGGATACATCATATATATTTAAGATATAATAAGATTTAAATGTAAACAGAAATATATATATATATAATCGCAGGAAGAGTGAGTGAGCACCGCCAGACAAGTCACATCATTTGCAGGCAGAGGGCGACACAATCGGCCCGGTTGCATAGTAGGTGAACAATTAATAACAGATCAGTACAGTAGATGACCTAAATATTATTCAGTGTGAAAGCTCCCGATTAATTATACTTGTATAATGCTTATACATCAGATATATCCCTTCAACTCCATTAGTCAACGAGCGGGATGGCCAGTCGGTAAGATGTGGGAAGGCGTGAGCTCGAACCCCAACTGAGTGAAACCAATGACTCGTCAACTTAATACTTGTTGTTACCTAGCCTGCTGGTTGGCATTAACGGGATGGGGCAAGCACTGCCTAGCTTAGTATCAGGATAATGTAACTGCATGGGATATTGGGTCATGTTGCCAGCCGCCTGGGCTCCCAGTGGGGCAGCACTATAAAGTTGCCGCGAGTGTGTACTGTCACAAGTCGGTGCCCTTGTGAAATGTTAGAGATTGCTAGAACGTAAAGTAAAACACAAAAAAGCCGATAAACAAACAACAGTATTAGTCACAATGTATACTGACACCTCCTACTTAGTATATATATATATATATATATATATATATATATATATATATATATACATATATATGTGGTGTATAACGTATTATGCGAGTATAAAAATACGAAGTGAATTTCCTATTATTCTATATTATTATTATTACTTAATACCATTGTTATTCTCCGTAAGACTATGCACTTGACCGGTGGCGCCACCTGTGCTCACCCCACCCTCCACCTGGCCGACATTGTCAGTCGTGCCGGAGGATGGCCAAATATAGCGCACAATGCCTGGTACCCAATCTCCGACAGTCCCAGGTTCCGTAGAGTTCACTCTGCACTGCAAAGTACATATTGCAGTGCACATTCAGTGCACCCCGGCTCCACGCCGACGCACTCCCCCTCCTCCACCCGCACCCCTCCCCCACCCCCACGGGGCAAGATGCACTGCCCTGTGCCTCCTCCCCCACAATGCACTGCGCGCTGAGACTCCATGACCCTGACGCCACTGTTGACAATGTTCAGCCTGGTACGATGAACCCCTCCCCATCCCTCCCTCCCCGGTCCTCCTCCCCTCCTCCCTCTTTCCTTCCCCTCTCCCTTCCTCCCTCCTCCCTCCCTCCCCTCCTTCCATTCCCCCCCCCCTTCCTCCCTTCTCACCACCCGTCCCCCTCCCCTCCATCCTCCCCGCCCCCTCCCTTCCTCTCTCCTCCCTCCCTCCTTCCTTCCACGTTCCCCTCTCCTCTCCTCCTCCTTCCTCCCTCCCCTCGTTTCTCTCTCCTCATTCCTTCCTCCCTACTCCCTCCTCCCGTCTCCCTCTTCCATCCCTCCCCCTTCCCCCCCCTCCTCCCTCCCTCCTTCCTCCACCCTTCCACATATCTGATGGCTGCATGGCCAGATCGAGGCTGTGGAACAGTTAGTTCCGTGTGAGCTCGTCGGGTGGCGCTGTCTCCCAAGGGCACAATGATGTAAGCCATGGAACCAAGCCCCAGGAGATGGTGGTGGTGTGGTGGTGGGGGAGGAGGGTGAAAGTGGTGATATAACTAACGCGTGGGTTCGAACATGTGGGGGTGGGGCTGGGATGAATGGGGGGGGGGGGGTGAGTCAGATGGCAGGGTGCTCTTGTTTGATTGGTAGATCCAGAAGGAGACTGACTGTTGTGTTGTACGTGTATGTGTACTGAGTGAGTGAGTGAGTGTGTGAGTGAGTGATATGAGTGTGTGGGAGTGTGTCTGTGTGAGTGTGTGTGTGTGTGTGTGTGTGTGAGTGCACGCGTGTGCATATGAAGTTGCGGTTGGTAGGTTGTTGGAGTTTTACGTCCTAGCAACATCTAAGGTCCTATCAGGATGGGTACCGACTTGTGACACTGCGCATTCATTCATGGCGACTTTATAGTGCTCGCCAGTGGAGAATCAAGCTGCTGGCACCATGACCCAATATCCTATTCAGTCACATTATCCTGACACTGAGTTAACCAGTCCTTGCCCTATCCTATTAATGCGGAGCGCTAGGCTAGGAACCGTAAAGTATCAATTTTATAAGTCTTTGGTTTGACTCGACCGAGAACCGAACTCCCGATCTCCACAGTGTTGGGTCTTACGGAGTATAACAATAATAATAATTCCCTTACGGATCTTGATACTTACATAATACATTATACATCACATTGTTTGTCGTTGTTTTACGTCCTATCAACATCCAAGGTCATATCAGGACGGGTACCGACTTGTGGGAATGCGCACTCATAGTGACTTTATAGTGCTGCCCCATTGGGAGACCAGACCACCAGCACCATGACCTGATATCCCACTCAGTCACATTATCCTGACACTGACCCAACCAGTTCTTGCCCTATCCTAATATTGCCGAGCGCCTGGCTAGGAAGCGACAAGTATACATTTTTAAGTCATTGGTTTGACTCGACCAGGGTTCGAACCCACGATCCCATGGGTTCACATCACATAAACATATATATGCACTGCACCTATTGCATATAATATATATATGTATAAATATGTATATATACATATATAACCCATTACCCCCTCCCCCCTCCCCCACCGCCAACTCATTCCGAACCCGGCTGAGAACCAGTAAAGACGAGTCAGGTGCGTGAGGAGGTACGGGTGCTGCCATTATCACACCTGGTGGCCCTAGTGTATAACTAACTATGAGGGATCCTACAGTCAAGTGGGAGGGTGGTGTGGACGGTTGACTGTGGGAGTACCCGCTTTCTCACCTATAACAAACACGTATCCTTGGTAACCAAGGTTCGCACCTCCTTACAAAATGGTATATATATATGTATAGACATATATACACATGTATACACATATATACACATATATACATATACACATGAAGAGTTCAGGCGCAAAACTCAGTAAAAGCTAATCCAAAAGATTGATTAAAATAACAGATTTTTACCTGAAGATAGTCTTAAATTTGACTAATTCCACTTTTCTTGTGATGAAATGGTTATGGAGCAATGAACAACAACAAATAGGAATGCAAAAAAAATATTATTTTGAAGGTCTCATTCCAATGTTTATCTTATATTTTTGGATCAATGCTTACGGGGTTTTGTTCCTGAACTCGTCATATATACACAAATGTATATATACACACGCATATATATATTCATGCTATATTTCCCTCATCACTCACTCAGTCCATGGACTATGGGAGTCTGTCATAGTCATCTACTGCTCCAGCCTCCCCAACCCCAGCGCCACTACCCCTGCACACTGTATCCGCCACTCACTGTATCACTGAAAATTGTGTGCATATCCATACAGTAAAACCTCTCTAAATGGACCAACCATGGGACCGACTTTAAGTGGTCTATTATGGGAGGTGGTCGGTTTAGATGTTAAAATATCCTTACAATGGTATTTTTGGGACCCAAATAAAGCGATCGATATAGGGGAGTGGTCGATCTGTGGACGGGTCAGTATAGAGAGGTTTTACTGTATATATTATAAACTGCACCACCTGGGCATACACTCAGTGTCCTTCCATATTAACCTCGTCATTAGATTTGTTTGTTTGTTGTTGTTTTAGCAACATCTAAGGTCATATCAGGACGGGTACCGACTCGTGACAGTGCGCACTCATGGCGACTTTATAGTGCTGCCTCACTGGAAGACCAGGCCGCCAGCACTATGACCTGATATCAAATTGTTAAGTGATATCAACTTACGGCCAAGAGAAACACGATTGAGTGGCAGATATTGCAAGCTGTGGATGATCAATGATTAAACGATCATAAAAGCACTGTGTGTTTGGCGCTGTCTTGTCTCACTGAATAATTAGATTTTTCTTTTTAATTCACGTATACGCGGATATATTCTTCCTTATCCACACACTCAATACGCACCTACGAGTATATGAGTGTCATGACCGGGGCACGTGTGATGTGTGTACAACTTGTAGTGGGAGTGTCTGCCAAATCAGAGCCGCCAAATCCCCAAACAATTACACCCGATTCGTCAATAATTGGTTCTCCAATAATCGATGGCAAAACTGCTATGGTGGATAAGTGGCGGTGGGGCGGGGGGGGCGGGGCGGGCGGGGCGGGGCGGGGCGGGGCGGGGCGAGGCGGGCGAGGCGAGGCGAGGCGAAGCGGAGCAGGGCGGAGCGGGGCGGAGCGGGGCGGGGTGAAGCAGAGGGGGTGGGGCTGGGTGAGGGAGGGCAGGGCGGGCGGGGCTGGCGGGGCGGGGGCGGGGCGGGCGGGGCGGGGCGGGGCGGGGCGGCGGGGCAAGGTGGGGGTGAGGTGGGAGTTTAGCGTTTAACCGTACAGATGTGAAGTGAAATCGGCGTACGCCGGCGGCGGATCACATGTGATCTTATATGGAACTAATCAAGTACAGCCATTTGTGGAGTTAATACACCGGAGTGGCCCTAATCAAACGAGCACGGCTTCTCCCGCGTATCGCCAAACTAAGCAGCACACTGGGGGCGGGGGGGGGGGCAGGGGGCGGGGGCGGGGGGGGGGGTGCAAGGCGTAGCTAAGGTACCTGGAGGGCGTGGTTTGAGGTGTTCGTGGATGAAGGTGTTGGGTTGGCTTCGTGTCTGTTTGTTTACATTGCAGTCATAATTAATAACTGAAGTATACACATATTTGCATCAAGAGCAAATACTCGAGGATGAAATAACTTTGTACAGAACTATATATGTGTTTAATAATGTTAAGGGTGAAGAAGATAGTGTTATATGAGTATAAACACAAATAAATATGCTATATATATTAATATACTGGAGGAGGTCAGGAAATCCTCCACAGATGTGCTGCAGATGCTAATTACTTTGACATTCTTTAAACCAAATTTGGCAGTAAGGTTATGAATCAAATTATAGCTCATATACAAATATTATCTAGTAATCGACACCGACATCCTGCGACGCCGACATCTGTTAAATTGACCAAAATGGCTCTTTGAAAATAGAGATCATTTAGACAAATATATTGATGAACCTATTTCTTTATGCGTTTCCCTCAATGTGTACAGTCCATAGGATTTTGTAAGGAAATCTCCATATATGCAGCTGGGTCAGGATCACGAAAAGAGGCCAATTGGTGGAATTCCCACACCCACAAAAAAACAACAAAAACCAAAACCAAAACAAAAACAACAACCAAACAAAAAAAAAACACAAAAACAACAAAAAAACAAAACCAACAAAAACAAACAACAAACCCAAACAAACAAAAAAAACAAAAAACCAAAACAAAAAAAACACACAAAAAAAACACCACAACACAAATCATATAAGTAAACTTTTAATTTCTTCTTGGGAAGTTCATAAATGTACTATTGCTAACATACTTAATACACAGAGGATACAATAATTATTTGACTTGCAATCAATAAAAGAAAGAACAAATTATCATCATCGTAATGTCGAAACCAAATATGTGGTGCCCAGTTTTAAAGAATGACCCATATAATGATATATGCACACACACTGACTTCCCACGCTACAGCGGGAACATTCCAACCAGCGCGGACTACACGCTGCTGTCTGCGCAGATAAAGGACCAAGACACGCTGGCGCTGTAAGCTTATGTACATTTTTTTTATTTTGGTGGGTTGTTTTTTCCCACTTTCTCTCTCTCCCCTCTCCACCTCTAATTTATCTCTTGTTGCTATTTTTTCCCCCATTCAAATTTGAGAGGAGATAAGAGGCGAGGAGGTGGCGGCCGCTTCAGCTGTGCTTGTACCTGTGTGACCCCCGTCGATGGGAGCTGTGTAGGAGGTGAGAGAGAGGGGAGGGCGGGGTGGGAGGGGGTGGGTGGGTGGGAGCGCCCTCTGTGTGCAAGAGGAGGGTGTAGAAGCGAGGCGGACTTCTATTTTTAACCTTTCCAGTCGCAGGCGTTTGGCGAAGGAAGGGCGGAGGGTGGGAGAGGAGAGAGGGTGTGGTGGGAGGTGGGAGAGGGGGCGGAGGGTGGGAGAGAGGGTGGAGGGCGCCTTGGTTTGTTTGTTTTTGTTTTTTTGTGTGGGAGTAGAAGTTGCCTTATTGTTGTCAGTATGATAAGTGGTAGGGGTGCGGTAGGGTAGTCTGGTAGAGTGGTGTGTGGTGGTGATTTTAGTGGTAGTGGTGGTAGTGGTGGTGGTGGTGGTGGTGGTGATGATAGTGGTGGTAGTACTAGTGATGGTAGTGATGGTGGTGTTAGTGTTTATAGTGGTGGTGGTGGTGATGATAGTGGTGGTGGTGGTAGTGGTGGTAGTGGTGGTGGTGTTAGTGTTTGTAGTGGTGGTGGTGATGATAGTGATGGTAGTGGTGGTGTTAGTGTTTGTACTGGTGGTGGTGGTTGTGATAATAGTGGTGGTAGTGGTAGTGATGGTAGTGATGGTGGTGTTAGTGTTTTGTAGTGGTGGTGGTGGTGGTGATAGTGGTGGTAGTGCTAGTGATGGTAGTGGTAGTGGTGTTAGTGTGTATACTGGTGGTGATGGTGGTGATGATAGTGGTGGTAGTGGTAGTGAAGGTAGTGATGGTGGTGTTAGTGTTTTGTAATGGTGGTGGTGATGATAGTGGTGGTGGTGTTAGTGTTTGTAGAGGTGGTGGTGGTGATAATAGTGGTGGTAGTGGTAGTAATAGTAGTGATGGTGGTGTTAGTGTTCTTAGTGATGACAGTGGTAATGATAGTGGTTGTAATAGTGGTGAAGATAGTGGTGGTGTTGTTACTGGTTGTACTGGTGGTAGTGGTAGTAGTAGTGGTTGTGGTGGTGATGATAGTGGTGGTGGTAGTGTTTGTTGTGGTGGTGGTGGTAATGATAGTGGAGCTAGTGGTGGTGAGGATAGTGCTGGTGGTGTTACTAGTTGTAGTCGTGGTAGTGGTGGTGGTAGTGGTGGTGGTGGTAATGATAGTGGTGGTGTTAGTGGTTGTGGTGGTAGTGGTGGTGTTAGTGGTTGTGGTGGTTGTAGTGGTAGTGGTGGTGGTGCTGTAGGATGGTGTGCTGGTAATGTGGTAGAATCGTGGAGTGGTGGCAGATTACTGACAAGTGG
Source organism: Branchipolynoe longqiensis (assembly GCA_030323885.1). Classification (NCBI taxonomy): domain Eukaryota; kingdom Metazoa; phylum Annelida; class Polychaeta; order Phyllodocida; family Polynoidae; genus Branchipolynoe; species Branchipolynoe longqiensis. The sequence goes on from CM059193.1 coordinate 23,636,783, forward strand.
TGGCAGGATGGTGTAAGGGTGGTGGCAGTATGGTTACAAAGTGGTGGCACGGTGGTGACCGGCTGGTGACAAGGTGATGGCAGGGTGATGGTGGTGGTGGTGGTGGTAGTGGTGGTGGCAGTTATGGTGGTGGTGGTGTTTGTGGTGGTGGTGCTGGTGGTGGTGGTGCTGGTGGTGGGGTGGAGAGGGAGACTGGGGTTGCTTGCTGGTGTCTGACTGGTTGGTTGGTTGAGATGGTGGTGCTGGTGGTGCTGGTGCTGGTGGTGCTGGTGCCGGGCGGCACTGGAGGCTACAGCTCCACGCGCTGGTTCCAGCATCACTTGAGTCATGGATGAGGACTGTGATGAAAGACACATGTCATGTTGCCGGATGTCAGCCCTGCACTCCTCACCGCAATTAAAAGCACATTATGTGCACGGTTAGGTTCCCCATGAAGATTCCAGATGCACTAAGCTAAAGGTTTACTATTCATATTGTGTTAGCGTGTGAACTATTGATTATATTTAAATATCGCTGTTGGATGTACGTAACAAGGCAAATTTTGTGTATTTGTTTGTAAAGAAAAGAAATCCTTGGGTGTGAGTGGCGCGAGGGGTGGGGGCACCCGAATATATTACCCAGACAGCTGGGGGTGGGGAGGGGGGCACTCCAGCAAGGCGCCTATGGATGGATCATAATAATACAGTAATGTTTCCCTACAAGTTATACTCATATAATGCGTTATGCATCACATATATATACATACATAGAATTTTAGAAACAATAAACAAAGTTTACCGTTTTACTGTTTGTATCTATACATATATACAAAAACAATAAAAACAATTTACTTTGTTATACTCTTTTTATATATACATATACACACATGACATATGAGTGATCAATATAGGGAATCTCCCCTTATAGAGTGCCTTTATACTCGCATAAACATAGGTGTTCAACATTTATTCCGTCATATTATTATTATTCAATTACTCAACCCTCACATTTACACAGAATGCAGAAGCTTACAATCAATTATGTCTCAAATGACACTTATAGTGATGATAAAAGCTTACAATCGTGACAATTGTGGCAAAGGAAATCTAATCTAAGTTTTAAAAAAAATTAAAATCATATCACTTATATTTTTTTAATTCTCAAAAAAAGGTTATGTGACGTGGTACAGTTCTGCGCTCATGCTTAAATGCAGAATGCAACGCTAGTAAAACTACAACAAAGCCTTCCTATCAACATTAATTTAACAGGGGAATAAACAACAATCATGTCATACTCGGCTAGTAGTAGTTTGCTAGTTGTAATAGTCACAGCTTTGACACGCCCCCTGCATTGGGTTATAAATAGCTGTAGTGTTGTCAATGTCAGTGCGCACACAACAGCCTGGGGTGTGGGTGTGTATCTAGGTGTGTAGGTGTCTAGCTATGTACATGTGTTGGTGTGTAGGTATGTAGCTGTCTAGGTATGTAGATGTGTTGGTGTGCAGGTGTGTAGGCGTATAGGTATGTAGGTGTCTAGATAGGTGTCAAGGGGTGGAGGCAGGGGGGGGGGGCACTCCGTATGTATAGTTAGTTGGTTGTTGGTGTTTTACGTCCTGGCAACATCTAAGGTCATATCAGGACGGCCGTATGTATATGGATGTATGGATGTATGGATGTGTGTTGTATTTTATGCCGTAGCAACATCTAAGATAATATCAGGACGGGTACCGATTTGTTCCACTCATGGTGACTTTATAGTGCTGCCCCAATGGGAAACCAGGCCGTCGGCACCACCACCCGATACCCCACACATTCATATTATCCTGATACTGCGCCAACCAGTCCTTCCCTTATCCTAGTAATGCCGAGCATCAGGTTAGGTAGGGACAGGTATCAATGTTATAAGTCATTGGTTTGACTTGACCAGGAAGTGAACTCAAGACCTTCCGCACGGATAGTTTGCGCTCTGCCGATTTGGCCACCGCGTCCGGTGTGTGTGCGTGCAGTGAGGTGTTCATTACACTGGAGGCAACCTACCTGCAACCCCCCGCCCTATCTGTAGACCCCCCACCCCCACCACCACACCACACACACACACACACACCTCTATCCCCCCCCCCCTCCGCTAGTACCACCACTCGTCCAGGGTTGCCAACATTGGAAAAAGAAAAACTGGAAGATCTTAAGAGATGTTATATTGAGGGGTAATCCCCCAGAAAAAAATTGTTAAAATCCTAGATGCTCTGCGTGGTGCATTTTGGACACGATAATCCATACGATTTATATAATTTATGAAAATGAAAATCCAGATCGGCGTAAAAGGTGATGATGGGGACATAAAATATTGTACACCTTACGGTGAAACTATAAGGGTTGGCAACCCTACTCGTCCTATGCGGGTCACGGCAAGCCTGAACGGCCACAACAACCAGCTGGGCGCCGCATATCCCCCCCCCCCCCCCACTCAAGCCTCCCTCGCCCCCACACACACACATACCCACACTTACACCGACACTGTCAGTCACTCCCACCTACTTCGCCTATCTGATAACCTGATAACTCTCACACGCCCCCTGCCACGGGCCACGTGCTGGGACAACGTCAAAATGGGCCCGTCCTAGATACACGACAATCCTTCCTTTTAACCCCGTCACCACCGAACGTGTAGATTATACCCCTGTCACACTATGACGTAACGAGCAAACGTAAGCCTGACGTGATCACGTTTTGTCATTACGTTGACATACGTTGGGTTACGTTATGATGACATCAGAATGACGTTAGACTGACGTCGAGCTACGTCACATTACGTCGTGTTACGTCAGCGCGCATCAAAGTTTTGAACCTGTTCAAAACTTTTGACGTAACTAGAACGTAAGGGTTTACGTTCGCCGTACGTTCTGTACACGTTCGGCGACCGTCAATGACGTTAAACGGACGTTAGTCAAACGCTGGTCACTACGTTGCACTACGTTGACCCACATTAATGGTGGTGGGAAGGTGCAGTCCGCATAGTGAAAACGTCAGGATAACGGATGCCTAACGGAGGTCCAACGTACCTTTACCATTTTGCCACCGTTTCATGACGTAAGTAACGTAAGGTAACGTAAAGCAACGTAGTTCTGGCGATTGAATAACGTTAATAACATCCCATCAGCGTAATTACGTTGTCCTCTCTCATTGAACGACGCTATCACTACGCTTTACTGCCGTTAATCTCTCATCCACTACGCTGCATCCACGTTCAACTTGTGCCAAAATTTGCATACTACGCCGAAAAGTTCAACGTTTTTTACGTTCTCCCTACACTGACGTCGTCACGTCGTAGTCTGACAGGGCCATTACGCGCCTTGTCGTCTGCTCGGTCCCAAAGTCGTCTGCCGCTTCAGAAATTAGCAAAAGGAACACCAATCTTGCTGGGGTTTTTTCACTGACAAGTTTCTGTTATCACCGGAAGAGCAGTCTGTGGGGAGTGGAGGCGGACGAGGAATTAAAATTTAAATGTTATCTATCTCTTTTCCTATTTATCATGTGCAAGTTAGATGTTCACTGCTGGAAAGACACTATTCATACGAGTTTGTGGAGAGGTAAAAGGGTTAGGACAATGTATATGTAATATCTGATTGATATGTGATATTTATATCTGTGCAGACAAGGCTACGCATATATATATACAGAATCGTGACAGATGAATAGGCCAGGTTGCAGCACCATGCAAGGCAGAGAGCCTGTCCCTTCGCCTGAGTTGTTAAGTGTCAATAGTTGTGAGGTGTCCAGACAAGGTGCCACGCAGAGGCACCATTAAAGGATAGTCGGTTTACGGATAATTGTACTCGTATACTGCTTATACAGCACATATATATATGTTATATCCTAGCCATATATGTATATATATATTATAAGGCTGATACATATAAATATATACTTATATACAACCTTATTGTATTTTGTATATATATATATATGTTACATATATATCTATGTAACATTCGCTTGTAAATATATATATATATAAATATATAAATATATATAATCGAATGATACATAGACAATATATACCAGTATAAGAACCGTCCTGATATGCCCTTATACCCCTGTCACACTACGACGTAACGAGCAAACGTAAGCCTGATGTGATCACTTTTCATCATTACGTTGACGTACGTTGGGTTACGTTATGATGACGTCAGAATGACGTTAGACTGACATCGAGCTACGTCACGTTACATCGTGTTACGTCGGCGTGCGTCAAGGTTTTTAACCTGTTCAAAACTTTTGACGTAACTCGAACGTAAGGGTTTATGTTCGCCGTATGTTCTGTACACGTTCAGCGAACGTCAATGACGTAAAACGGACGTTAGTCAAACGCTGCTCACTACATTCAACTACGTTCCACTACGTTGACCCACATTAAACCTGGTGGAAACATCCACGTGGCGTAATGGGAACGTCAGGAGAACGTCAGGAGAATGTCAGGAGAATGTCAGGAGAACGTACGTTCAACATACGTTCAATGTTTCGCCACCGTGTCATGACGTATGTAACGTCACGTAATGTAGTTCTGGCGATGGAATAACGTTCATAACGTCCCGTGAGCATAATGATGTTGTCCTCTCTCATTGAATGACGGTATCACTACGCTTTACCGACGTTATGCTCTCGTCAACTATGCTGCATCCACGTTCAACTTGTGCCCAGATTTGCATACTACGCCGAGAAGTTCAACGTTCTTCACGTTCTCCCTACGCTGACGTCGTTATGTCGTAGTGTGACAGGGCCTTTAGATGTTGTCAGGACATAAAACTCCAACAACCAACCAACCAATCTATAATGAGATTATGGTAATATAATTAATAATGACACTTCCCACACAGTTCAATCCATAACGGGTGCGCAACTAATCATACACGTATTAGTTCCTCTTCTAGCCACTGGCGCCACCGGCGAGTGATCAAGCCTGCATAGAGTGGTCACCCTCAACCGGGCTTTATATATATATATATATTTATATATATTTATATATATATGAAGAAGTCAGGTGCAAAACCCCGAAAACGCCAATCCACCAATTTAGGTAAAAGTTGGAATCAAACCTTCAAGAATTTTTTTTTTTTTACATTCCTACTTTTTTGTTCATTGCTCCATAAATATGTGATCATGAGAAAAGTGGAATTAGTGAGAATTAAAATTATTTTCAGGTAAAAAATCTTTTATTTAAACAACATTTTTGGATTGGCGTTTACGGGGATTTGTGGCTGAACTCTTCATATATATATATATATATCCACGTATATACACATATATACACATTTTTAAGTGGTACAGGCGAGAGGCCGAGGCTTGACAGCTGAATAGGCCAGGTGGCAGCACCAGGCAAGGAGGGGGGTGCCTGCCCAGTCCGCTTGAGTTGTTAAGTGTCAGTAGCTGAGAAGTGTCAGAACATGGTGCAATCAGGGGGAAACCTAGAGGATAATCAGTTTACGGATAATTATACTCATATAATGCTTATACAGCACATATATATGTGCATATGCATGTCTGTATATACATATGCATATACATAAGGATGCATATATAGACATGCATATCCGCGCACTACATAATAACTGATATATAGGTCTGTAAGATCTGGGATATATAAATGTCTCACATCTACTATATATAGCTACTCTAGTGTGCTTTATCTATCAAAGCAAGGCTCTGTTCGCAAATGAAGGTCACACTGGTGGCAGCATTATCAACAGAAGCTGTATAATGTTATATATGATACCTTGCAAACATACGACCAATCAGTATGCTTTCATACAGACAAGCATGATTTACCGTCATGATAAGGAGAGGCTGTCATATATAAGAGGACGCGAAGTGTTGAACTGATTCCCAGAAAGTTTGTTTCATTTAACGACGCGACCAGAGCACATTGGTTTTTATCATCGGCTATTGGACGCCAAACATATGGTCATTCTCACATATTTCGTGAGAGGAAACCTGCTGCCGCCACATAGGCTACTCTTTCCGATAAGTAGCAAGGGGTCTTTTATATGCACTTTCCTACCGACAGGACAGTATATACCACAGACTTTGATGAACCAGTCGTGGACCACTGGTTGGTACGGAAAATTGCCCAAACTTCAAATGTGTCCACTGAGCAGGATCGATCGGATGACCCACACCTTCAAAAACTGGTTCCCGGCAACATGCAATTAGAATGCCTCACCTGAGGGTGACCACATTTGATTCCACACACCACAACATTGTGCTTTGTCACGTGTGCATTCCATATGAAGGGATGTCGGGGCTTGTTGGCACCTGCGTGTACAAGCTAGTTTGAAACTGGGCTCGGAGTGGCGAAGTCAATGGCATGGAACCAAGAGGCAGGTGGAGCGTGTCGTGGTAACCCTGTTGACAGTTTCATACAAAAGCACTATATATTTATATATATATATATATATGCTATATCATTTATTATGTGAATATAAATAAAGAATTGTCCCTAATGTTTGTTGGTGTCCCTGTCCGGAAACCTCTCGCTTCCCAACACCCCTGATTCTCTGCAGCCCCCCCCCCCCCCTGTAACCGGGCACTCTCTGCTTCCCGCCACCTGGGAACTGACTCCAATGGTCTCTCCCGGCTCTCACTTCAAACTATATACTATATATACACCAGATGGGATGGCCGAATGAGTTGAGCGTCTGCCTCCCGTTTTGGTAGATCGTGAGATTCGAACCCATGTGTTCGAACCATGGTCGAGTCAAACCAGTGACTTAAAAATGTATACTTGTCGCTTCCTAGCCAAGCGCTCGGTAATTATTAGGATAGGGCAAGGACTGGTTGGCTCACTGACAGGATAATGTGACTGAGTGTGATATCATGTCATGGCCTGGTCTCCCAGTGGGGCAGCACTATAAAGTCGCCATGAGTGTGCACTGTCATAAGTCCGTACCCATCCTGATGATATGACCTTAGAAATTGCCAGGACGTAAAACTCCAACAACCCACCAATCTAGCAAGATCTAACCTAGCAAGATCTAAGGTAATATCGTCATACGTCGTCATATGCTGTCATACGGCGACACACGCCAGGGCTCCGAAAAAATGTTGTGCGTGTCAAAATACTTGAACGCGAGACAACGTGTTGGGGTTAAGGTTAGGCATACACTCTGTATATGTTAGACATGTGTCTTAAATGCTAGACATACATTAGCCATACATTGAAGTACGTTAGTGCTAAGTTGAGCTGGCAGAAACGTACAGTCGGCGCATTGACAATGTATTGACAACGGGTGACAACATATGAATAACGTACGTCTAACATAAGTCTAACATTTGCCTGGCATTTCTCCAACGTGACTTGATGTATTTAACATATAAGGCGTTCTTCTGACGATCGAATAACGTATATAACGTTCGCTGGCGTTCTGCGAACATTGCATGATCATGTGCGAGAGTTTTTCGAGCCAACGTATGACCAACGTACGACCAATGTATGACCAATGTACGACCAACATACGACCAATGTGCCGCCCACTTGGGATAGGTCACTCATACACTAAACATATGCTGGCCATATGCCGAGAAGGTGGGATGCACGTTATTCAAACGTTTGGCCACACTTTCTATGATACACTCTCACACGCTGTCAATATACGTTAGCCATAAGTTGCGCATACATTCACATATGTTCTGCATATGTCCAACTTTGCTTCCCCACGTCGAAATGTTCGATGAATCTCGACGTGTTGGGACCATTTCAGCTGTTGGGCATTCTTTGACGCAATACGTCGTAGTGTGACAGGGCCATTACTCTCAGCATGCACGAAGCACTCTTCATATTTTCGTCTTAAATACCTTTCTTAAGACATTGGTAAGAGACTGAATAGAAGGTGGAACATCCCACGAGGATTGTTCGTACCACGGTAGCTTACATACCATTACCCACGAGTAATTTAGTCATTTCCTGACGTTGCTGCTGAAATCAGCAGTGGTTTATCTGGTGTTATCTGATTGGCGTGTTTGACGTGTGTGTGTGTGTGTGTGGGTGGGTGTGAGTGTGAGTGGGGTCCTACGCCGTGTGCATACGGCAAAGTGCTGTCTTACCTCATCATCCCTCCCTACCGGCAGGACGGGAGCACTCACTGGCACCCTGACCTCTTTGTATCTGTTCTGTGAATGTCCATTGAATCTGGGTCAGTGACCTAGAATTAGGTGCGCAGTTGCAGGCTGGCACAGCGAATGTGAGAACAGTGGGACTAGGTAACTTTGTATGTTTGTGTAGTGTTTGTGTCGTGTTTTGTTATGTTTGAGCATTGTTTGTGCATTGTGTGTGCATTGTTTTGTATTGTTTGTGTGATTGTGTGTTGTTTGTGTATTATGTGGGTGTTGTGTGTGTGCTGTTTGCGCATTGTTTGTGTATTGTTTGTATGTTGTCTCTGTATTGTTTGTGTAGTGTATGTATAGTGTATGTGTAGTGTATGTGTAGTGTATGTGTGGCGTTTGTGTAGTGTATGTGTAGTGTTTGTGTAGTGTAGGTGTAGTGTATATGTAGTGTTTGTGTAGTGTTTGTGTAGTGTATGTGTAGTGTATGTGTAGTGTTTGTGTAGTGGTTGTGTAGTGGTTGCGTAGTGTGTCTAGTGTTTGTGTATTGCTTTGTTTTTTGTGTGTTTTTCTTGTGTAGTGTTTTGTGCGGTGTTTTGTGTTTTGTTTGTGTCTTGTTTGTGTACTGTTTGTGTGGTGTTTGTGTATTGTCTATGTATTGTATGATTGTGTAGTATTTGTGTCGTGTTTGGGTATTGTATGTGTAGTGTTTGTGTTTGTGTAGTGTTTGTGCAGTGTCTGTGCAGTGTCTGTGTAGTGTTTGTGCAGTGTCTGTTCAGTGTCTGTGTAGTGTCTGTAGTGTCTGTGTAGTGTTTGTGTAGTGTCGGTGTGGTGTTTGTGTATTGCTTTGTTTTGTTTATGTTTTGCTTGTGTAGTGTCTGTGTAGTGTCTGTGTAGTGTCTGTGTATTGTATGTGTAGTGTTTGTATAGTGTTTGTGTAGTGTCTGTAGTGCTTGTGTAATGTTTGTGTAGTGCTTGTGTCGTGCTTATGTAGTCTTCATGTAGCGTTTGTGTAGTGTCTGTGTAGACGGAGGGGAGACGGGGAAGACGATGGTAAAAGAAGAAGAAGAAGAAGAAGAAGAAGAAGAGGGGAAGTAGCGTGTGCCTTACAGTTTGATCACTGACTTGATACTGGTCACGGTGAATAAATACAGTTCTGAGTGGCTCAGACAGATAGGTGTATTTAACACAGGCGCTACACGGTACGGTGTCTCAGTCAGGGATGGCTATGTGTCTATTGGGGAGAGAAAACAAAGGCTTTCCTACCTCTGCGTTTCCTCTACCATTGTACATAGGTGCGTCATTCGCCTCTCAGAAATGGGCGGGGCAGGGGGAATAAGGAGAGGAGGGAGGTGGAATATAGGGGGAGGGTAGGTGGAAGGGTTGGGGCGAGGGGAGGGGAGGGTGTGGGAGGGTAGGTGGAGGGTGGTGGAGGGAACGATGGATGCTAGGGGAGGGTGGAGAGTGTAGGAATGTAGGAGAGGGTAGGGTGAGGTTTGGGGAGGGTAGTGGGAGGGTAGTGGAGGGTAGTGGGAGGGTTAGGTGAGGTAAGGGAGGCGTGAGGTGGGGATCCACCCATCTACCACCATCCACCACACCACGAAGAAGATGGTGACCAATAAATGATGTATTCTACAGGAAAACTTCAAACGCAAGGCGCCTCAAAATGCCCCATTCAGTGGCTCACAATGCTGCCCCCTCCCCCCTCCCCCTCCCCCCTCCCCCCTCCCCCCTCCAGCTTTCATGTCTGGCTTGCTGCCAGCAGCCACTACCCAAATGAGCCAGGGTTCGCAATCTTTATGCAAAAATTAACAACAGCAAAAAAAAAAACACGCCGAAGAACTGGGGGAGTAAAGGAAGGGAGGGTGGGTGGGTGGCAAAAAAACACCCAAAGAGGGAATGACAATTGAAAAAAAAGTCTCACACATGAAAGGCATGGTGTGGCGAGACAATTGAGAGTGCCTTGACCGCCGCCGGTGAGAGGTGTTGTGGGGGGCGGTGACGGGAGTGGGTGGGATGGATGGGGTGCTGCTAGCTCTCGACTGCCTAGTACTTACTGGTGGTGTCAGTCAACCAAGCATGGCCTCACCATCAGGCTGTGAATCATTCCAAAAGGGTTGTGGTGTAGGGAGGAGGTGGGTGGATGTATGTGGGTGTGGGTGGGTCTGGTGAGTGTGGGTGTGGGGGGGGGGGGGTGTAGGTGTGTGTGTGGGGGGGTAGTAGGGAAGGTATATGTGGGTGTGGGTGTGGGTGTGGGTGTGGGGATGTCAGTGCCCATGTGTGTGTGTGTTGGAGGTGGAGAAGGAAGGAATGGGGGTGGGGGTGGGAGTGGGGTGTTCTCATTGTTTTGGTCACTAAAAGTTTAGCGTAGGAAAGAGAAAATGGGGCGCACCTGTCTGCTGCCGGGGGAATGTTCCCAGGAGCACCTGTCAGCTGCCAGTGGAGTGTTCCCAGGTGCACCTGTCTACTGCTGGTGGAGTGTTCCCAGATGCACCTGTCTGCTGTAGGTGGAGTGTTCCCAGATGCACCTGTCTGCTGCCAGGGGAGTGTTCCCAGGTGAACCTGTCTACTGCCAGTGGAGTGTTCTCAGGTGCACCTGTCTGCTGCTGGTTGAGTGTTCCCAGGTGCACATGTCTACTGCTGGTGGAGTGTTTCGAGGTGCACCTGTCCGCTGCCAGTTGAGTGTTCCAAGGTGCACCTGTCTGCTGCCAGTGGAGTGTTCCAAGGTGCACATGTGTACTGCCGGTGGAGTGTTCCCAGGTGCACGTGAGTGCATGGAGGTGCGTTTCGACGTGGCAGGGAGAGGCTTTCCTGATTGTGTATAGATGGTGAATTGGTGGGTTGTTGGAGTTTTACGTCCTGGCAACAACTAAGTCCATATCAGAACGGGTACTGACTTGTGACAGCGCGCCATCATGGCGATTTCATAGTGCTGCCTCAATGGGGAATCAGGCCACTGGCATGATGATCCGATGTCGCACTCAGTCACATTATGCAACATTTTGGTATATCCAGTAAAACCCCGTTAAACCAAGCTCGGTTAAACCAAACGATCGGGTAATCCAAACTTTTTTCGGCGGCCCGGCAAAATACTACCATTTATCATATAAAAAAAGTTGGTTAAACCAAAGTATCGGTTAATCCAAAGTATCGGTTAATCCAAACAAAATTGTCGAGCCAGAGGCCACTTCCGGTACGGTTAAACCAAACTTTCATGTGGTTATAAGGTCATCTGACATGATAAATGGTAGTATTTTGTAGGCCGCCGAAAAATGTTTGAATTAACCGATCATTTGGTTTAACCAAGCTTAGTTTAATGGGATTATACTGTATATACATAAAAAAAACAATAATCAAAGTGTCCACATACATTATATATTACATTCATAATGTACCCACGTTTTTGCCAAAGCCAAGTCAAAGTCGAAGCCAAAGCTCGGTTAAACCAATGATCGGTTAATCCAAACAGATTTCAAGGGTCCCTTCAAGTTTGGTTTAGCGGGGTTATACTGTACCTACTCCATGGGCTAGTTAGTGTTGGTAGGGCTGCTCAGTTTACGCTGTGCCTTTGTGAGGTCGGGGTATGAGGTCATTTGAAGAATTGTTAGGAGTTACGTCTTAAATGACGGTCTTGACTGCACACAGAACACATTCAGATGCCCTCGCGGCCTTTGTTCTTAGAAAATTACCTCTAGCCCCTTTATTGAAATGTTTAGGTTAGTGAAATTTTAACCAAATCTAGATAACTGTTTTGGTTTTCAAAAATGTTATGCTTTCATCGGACTATGCAGCTTTAAGTTAATTCTGAAGCGTAGGTCTGCTTCTATCGACTGGTGTTCTTCTTAGAGCTAATAATGTGCCGAGGGTGTGTGAGATTACTTTTCTGTGTGGCATCGTAATGTGGTAGAATAATATCAGCACACAGCGGCGGGGTATCTATCACGTCTAGGTGGAATGATGAATAGAGATCATGATTACACAAAAGGGAGTATCACATTTTTACCAAAAAAAAACTATAACTCACTACTACTAAGAAGGGACACTTGAGGGACATAGGATTATGGTGAACCCTTTGTTTAAAGCTGCATAGTCCGATGAAAACATCAAATTTTGAAAACTTAAATAATTAGCTAGATTTGATTCTACATATTAAACTTAGGTAATGGTGCACTTATTAAACATTTGTCACCACATTGAAGGGCATACGGAGGCAACTTAATATAATCTGTTACTGCAGAAACCTATGGTGTCAGAGTTTTGGTGTGCTTGCCAAAATTAATTTAGCACGTGTGCACTTTAGATATCTCAAAGGTTGTCCATTTAAAATCAAAGTTATTTCAAACTAAAGTAAGGTATATTATAATGACCAACCTAATATATTTATCTCAGAAAATTATAGAAACTCAAAAGCATCGGACTATGCAACTTTAAATTCCACAGATAAATAGAACTAAATAGAATCATTGTTTTTCGATAATAAATTTAGCGGCATAATCCGATTGAAAACAGAATTTTCAGCAGCACAACCTGGAATGCCTCTACTAAATTAAAAATCGACAACATTTCTTGTAAAATTTTGACAAGCCGCGTTTCAGGGATGAAAGTGGTTGCCAGCGAAAGATGCTAAAATCTAGCTGAGATTATTACACCAACAACAAATCTCCTTCATTAGATTTAGCACTGTCAGGGAATTGCAGAACATTAACGGAAGTCATGTTTCAATTATCCTTATTGTGCTTATATTATCACCCATACCTAACCCATTCAGACAATCAAATAACTTATCAGCAGCTACTGTTTGGTAAGACAACACCAACACTACAGCTGGCCAGCATTGAAAACAAGCCTGGTTACCCGGGCTTACACGCTATGGACAGTATAAATACAGCCTCAATAAAAAATAAGATAAAATAAATTCTTTGTTGGGTTTTATGTATTAGCAACATCTAAGGTCGCCTGAGACTGGTATTCAAACTGCCCAACTGTTGTCATATGCATCCTGATTCCTTGGAATTTTAATCGGTAAATATAACAAATTTAAAACATCCGCGAAACCGCAGATATCTTTTCATCGCTGGCGTTTCCACGCACAGAGAACGCCCACATCGCATACCTGTGCAGACATTTAAAGCTGCATAGTCCGATGGTTTTGAATTTCTATATGTTTTCTGAGATAAATATATTAGATCACTCACTAGGATCTACTTTACATTAGTTCAAAGTTACTTTTATTTTAAATGGTAAACTTTTGGGATATTTTGAGTGCAAACATGGAAAATTATTTTTGGCAAGCTTGTCAAAACTCTGATACCATAGACTTCTGCAGTAACAGGTTCTGTTAAATTGACTCAATATTGCCTTCTACGCAGAAACAAATGCTTAATAAGTGCATCAGTATCTAAGTTAGATATGTCAAATCAAATCTAGATAATTGATTTGGTTTTGAAAATTTGATATTTCATCGGACTACGCAACTTTAACTAAGCTCCCTCCCTCGCCATCATTTGGTCTTCAGATCTGACATGGACAACACAATAAGAACCGACATTCAAATGAACCCGCAGTCACATACCATAACATGCGCACGGTGGAACTACTTTTGGGATGACGTAAGTGTTAGATAAGTGGCGCTATGGGACATTTGTTGCTAACGATTGACCGGGTATTTATTCGAAGTAATACTTGCATAAATACAACCAATCCTATCACGTGTCCTAAGGACACCTTTACTCGCAAAATAGCATTTTCCCAAAACACAGATAGGATATATATTATATATATATGATATATATTATATATATATTATATACATTATGTACATTATATGTATTATATACATTATATACATTATAAACAGTACATATATTATATACATTACATACATTACATACGTTACATATATTACATACACTACATGCATTACATACATTACATATTACATATATTACATATATTATATATATTATATATTATATATATTATATATTATATATATATTATATATATTATATATATTATATATATTATATATATTATATATATATTATATATATTATATATATTATATTTATTATATACATTATATACATTATATACATTATATATATTATATATAGTATATATAGTATATATATATTATATATATTATATATATTCTACATATTATACTGTTTTATTTATTTATTTATTTATTCAAATATCCTTAAGTTACCACCTAACTATGACTGTAATCATTATTAAGTCATGCAATTTGATGGCATCACTGTGGGATTCCCTTCTATTAATATATTAATATGTTGCTTAAATTGTATTTAACAACATCAGCTTTTGTACTTAATCCGTATAAATAACCACACTTCTTCTCCATGGTTGGAAGACCAGTGCCTTAGCCCTGACAAAAGAAAATCAAATTCAATCAATAAATATTATTTACCACAAAAATAAGAACACTCTCTAAAAACACCCCAAAGCAACAGCACGTGTTGTGTGTGTTGTTTTTGGTGCCTCTGACTGCGACTTGCTGGGACGAGGCACCTTTGGAAGCGTTGTCGCGAGGTGGTGCTATGCACGTGAGGGACACATTAATTAGAGCGTGTATCAGGGGCCGCCGCATATCAATCCACGTCACAGCCGTCCGCCCGCGTATCGGCCACCAGATAACGCCAGTGTGGGGGGCGGAGGGCATGGGGAGAAGGGGGGAGAAGGGTGAGGGGGAAAGGGGAGGGAGAATGGGAGGGGGAAGAAGGGGAGTGGAGAAGGGGGGAGGGACAGGGGGCAAGGCAGTGAAGATGGGGGAGGGGCAAGGGGGAGATGGAAGAGAGACTGGGAGGAGGGAAGGTGAGGGAAGAAAGGGAGGGGGAGAGAAGGGGAGTGGAGGAAGGGGAGGCGGAAAGGAAGAGAGAAGGGGGGAGGGGAGGGGAGAGGCAAGGGGAAGAGGGGAGAATGGGGAAGAGGAGGGAAGAAGGTGATGGGAGAAGGGGGGAAGCAGGGACACAAGGGGAAGAAGGGGCAGAGGGAGGGAAGAAGGGGGGAGGGGAGGGGAGAATGGAGTATGGGGAGAAGCAGTACGGGGAAGGGGAGAAGTGGGAGGAGGAGGGGAGGGGAGAAGGGGGTGAGGGGGGGGAGCAGAGGGGAGGGAGGGAGAAGGGGGGAGGGAGGGGAGAAGGAGGAGGGGAGAGGGAGTGGAGATGGGGAGGGGAGAAGGAGGACGGCGAGGGGAGAAGTGGGAGGAGGAGGGGAGGGGAAAGGGAGGGGGGAGCAGAGGGGAGGGAGGAGGGGGGAATGGGGACGTTGGAAGGGTAGGGGAGGAGGAGGAGGGGAGAGGGGAGGGGAGGGGAGATGGGGAGGGGAGAAGGGGGTGTGGGAGGGGGATGAGAAGGGTGGGGGCGGGAGAAGGGAGCGGGAGAAGAGGGAGGGGGAGAAGGGGAGGGGGACAGACAGCGC
This sequence comes from Branchipolynoe longqiensis, assembly GCA_030323885.1. Classification (NCBI taxonomy): domain Eukaryota; kingdom Metazoa; phylum Annelida; class Polychaeta; order Phyllodocida; family Polynoidae; genus Branchipolynoe; species Branchipolynoe longqiensis. Next base: position 23,652,298 of record CM059193.1, read on the forward strand.
TGTGAGACCTGAAGTTGTTCCCACCTGACCTTGCCTGCTGACCTTGCCAGCGTCTGGGAACCGCGTTACTAAAATAAAACATCCATCGCCTTGATAGTCATGTCATGAAACTATCAGCAAATTATAGCTGGTTTTTTGGTGGGCGGTGTGTTGGGGTGGGAGAGGGGGGGAGGGCGGGGGGGGGGGGTTATTTGGGGGTTGTTTTGGTGCTTCATGTAATCTAGACAGGATTCTGCAAATGTTGGTCATTTTTAAGTTCTAATGGAAAGAAAAGAAGAAGTGGAACAAGAAGTGGAACAAGAACAAGAAGAAGAAGAAGGAGAAGAAACAGAAGAAGAAGAAGAAGAAGAAAGAGAAGAAGGGTACGAAGAAGGTGAAGAGAAATAAGAAGACGAAGGAGAAGGAGAAGAAACAGAAGAAGAAGAAGAAGAAGAAAGAAAAAAGAAGAAAAAAAAGAAAGAGAAGAAGGGTACGAAGAAGAAGGTGAAGATAAATAAGAAGAAGAAGAAGAAGAAGATGGTGGGGAGGAGGAGTTGAAGAATGAGGAGGAGAATGCGTGGTGGTAGGGCGAAGGAGGATGGAGCGGAATAAGCCCCCCCCCCCCCTCCCCACTGCACCTGCTCTTATCCTTAAAGAGACCTGCGTGTTACTTATGCGTTCTGCTCCTCCATGATTGAAGAACTCCACTTTGGAAGTGGCGTCTCCAAAAGTGGTAAATAAACATTTCCTCTGTATGTGTCAAAACAGAGTGCTGCTGATACGATGGCGATATATTCGTGAGATGGCTGTGTAGAAAGTTAGTAAGCATGCTACTCGCTCCGGTACCGCCCCCGTTCTGCCACCCCCCCCCCCCCCCACATCCCCTGTCTTTCTCTCGCTATTTCTCTCGCCATGTCTCGCTCCTTCTTCCTCTTTCCCTTTCTCCTTCTCTCTCTCTCTCTCTCTCTCTCTCTCTCTCTCTCTCTCTCTCTCTCTCTCTCCATCACCGTGTTTTGTGTGGGGGGGGGGGGGGGGAGGGTGGGGGGAGGGGTTAAAGGAGAGGAATGGAGGGAGAGTGACAGGAGTGGGGGTGACCCTTGTTCATGCTTTTGAATTATATTGCGTTGTGGTGCCTGCGGGGTGCACTCTTTCACCTCAATTTGTGAGCCATCAATGTGTGGCATTGTGTACAGTACGGGGGATAATGTACATGTACATTTAAAGGCTGCCTCACACAACACGTCGTTCATGTTTCTTTGTTCGTTGTTGTTTTACGTCCTAGCAACATCGAAGGCCATATCAGGATGGGTATCGACTTGTGACAGTGCGCGCGCATGGCGACTTTATAGTGCTGCCCGACTGGGAGACCAGGCCTCCAGTACTATGACCTGATATCCTACTCAGTCACATTATCCTGACACTGACCCAACCAGTCCATGCCCTATTCTAATAATGTCGAGTGCCTGGCTAGGAAGCGACAAGTATCAATTTGTAAGGCTTTGGTTTGACTCGACCATGGTTCGAACCCACGAATCCATGGGTTCGGATCCCCCGATCTCCCAAAACAGGAGATGGACGCTCAACTCGTTCGGCCACCCCGTCTAGTCCACACACCTGGTTCAAGACACGCTGTTAATGTTATGTTCTATGTATTTATGTTCAAAGAATGAGCATCATTATATATATATAAAGAATAATATGTATCGTGGTATATACATATATATATATATCTCATGATGGACATTCTCCGTTGAAAATATAATAGTGGATATTCATTTTCAATACACATTAGGAATTTTCTATTCAGATGCAGAGCATAAATTGTTATGTACTAGTTATGCCAATCTACGTTATTTGACAACGAGTGGAAGATCGTGTGGTGTGAGGCAGACTTTAATATTACGCTGTAATGTAAGAGGGCCTTTCTCTCCAGCCAATCCATATTCTTCTTTCTTTAATGGATAATAGTTAATCATTTCCATGTTATCTATGGAATTTTCCTCGTTATCTGAACAGTATGGAGCATAATAGCTTTGTTGAACTTCCTAGTCTTAGGTGGGTAATCAGTAAGAGACGACATGCGCTTAAAATTAAATAAATACATTATGCTTATCAGACCTTCAGTGTTGAGTGGCTGGGTTCAATGTGCTACATTTCAAGCCTTTTGAAACAAGTGAATAGACTTGAAGTGGTGTGATTAAATGTTTTCTAAACTAGTCATAATTTGTTATTTCCATGACCTTCTTGTAATTAGTATTTGTAAGTTCTCTTGTTTATTGATTTTTGTATACTTTTTTTTGTTTTTTTGTTGTTATACTCTTCTTTTATTGTTATTTCAATGTTGATTTTAAATTCATGTCTATGTTATTCTTTTATTCATTTCTGTTCTTCTATCAGTTACTTCTATTTTCTACTTTTATGTTTATTCCTATATTCCTTTTATCCTCTTCTTTTATTATTTCTATGGTCTTCTTTTAGATATTTTTACGGTCTTCTTTTACATATTATCAGAGAGCGTGTATATAAACAGATGAGAGGGACAACTCCCATACTAGAGCATGTAACATCTGCAGACTGTGGCGCTCCAAGTGGTGGTTGTTGAACAGTATATGACACAGCTGTCAAACTCAAGGCATTGTCAATGGCCGTGAGCAATCTTCATACAGAAAAAGTGAAATATCTTTAAAACTACACCACCTAGAAACAAACTGATTGGAATACACATAGAAAACATGTTTACCAACAAGATTATATTAAATTGATATGGTTAGGGTTCTGGATTTCTATTAATTTGGAATAAAACTGACGTTTTTCACTACGCGTACGGCAAACTCAAGGCATTGTCAATGGTCGTGTGCAATCTTCCTACAGAAAAAGTGAAATATCTCTAAAAAACTACACCAAATAGAAACAAGCCGCTTAGTAACATATAGAAAACATGTTTACCAACAAGATTATATTGAATTTATAAGGTTAGGGTTCTGGATTTCTATTAATTTTGAATAAAAACAAATGTTTTGCACTGAGCGTACCGGCAAACTCAAGGCTTGTTCAACACTAACCGCCAGGAACGCCACTGTAGCCTGTGTTACCGTTTTTCGCGGGAGTTGTCCCTCTCATCTGTTTATATACACGCTCTCTGATATTATTGCTATTTTCTTTGCCAGGCTATTCTTTTATTGTTATTTCTGTATTCTCCTTTTATTCATTTCTATGTTCTGCTTTTATTTATTTCTATGGTGTTCTTTTTTCATTGTTTAGTTTTTATTCTTTTATCTGTTATTTCTATGCTATTTTATTTATTTTTTATGCTCCTTTATTTATTTCTATGCTCTTCCTTAATTTATTTATATATTCTTTAATTTGTTATTTCGATTTATTTTTTTGATATTTTTTCTATCTCCTTATTTTGTTTGTTAGATCTATGGTCCTTATTTATTTTTACGTTATTCTTTTATTGATTTCTAGGCGATTCCTTTATTCGATATTTCCATGCTCCTCTTTTATCACTATGTCATTCTCGTTTCACACTGTATATATATATATATGATGTATAAAACTTATGCGGGTATAAAGGGAATATTCCTTATATTGACCACCCTTATGTTGTGTACTACTTCATGGGTGACCCCTTCTTCACGGTGAGACAGGTGGCACCACCACCTCACCTCCCACCGCTACCAGTGTCGCGAATACTGTCAGTCACGCACTGGAAATCTTATATGTATATAAACAAGTATGTTATCTTCAATACACCTTTCTGCGAGTCTAGTCTGATGTGAAGTCAATTACATAGGTGATGAGTTATGACGTCATAACGTACCTCACCTCGGTGGGGAAAACTTTATATGATTGTTTGTTGTTGTTTTATATCCTAGTAACATCTAAGGTCATATCAGGACGGGACTTTAAATGAACTGTGTTTTTAGTTTTGTATTGCTTAAAATTGTTCCAGCATTGGGGATAGGAATGGGCTTAACCTCTTTTGAAGATACAACATTTGTGATAGTGCATGTTTTTTAAGCCTTTATAGTGCTACCCCAATGGGATACTGCGCTGCCAACACCATGGTATAATACACTGACACTGACACAACCAGCCCTAGCCCTGTCCTAGTACTGTCCAGCTAGGCGAGGTACAATCATGTGTCATTAGGCTGAGTCTGTTAGTTGACCTTTGACCTTCTCCACACATTACTGAGACATCTGGGATAGCACTAAATTCCCAATGAACCACTGGAGGTGCAGAGACGCTCACCAGCGCAACTGTATCTCATTGCACTTGCCAAAAAGGTTACTTCAAGCTAATATACTGTAGATGAACCTAAAATAATTTATCTCAGAAAAAGGTCGAAACTCAAAACCATCGGACCATGCAACTTTAATTATTCAGTTTTAGTTCAATGTAATCAGATTAAAAAAACGTTACGAATAATTTGATGTACATTACATTTTGTGGGGTGATAAAACAGTTTATTCATCAGAACACACATTTTTTCAGCGCAGAGGCACCGGTCTTCAAGTCGTTTACATTACGTTGTAAATAAGTAGATCAGCGGGTACTTAGGTAGGGCATATTAGTAGATTATGAAGGAGGTTAGTGTGTTAGTGGGTTAGCCATAATAAGTTTAGTATTATGGGCTAAGATGATGGGTCGCTGCAAAAAGCTGTGCTGCTATTATGGGTACGATGTATGTATATATATATAATATATCTTATATATCTAATACAAATATGAATACGCGGAGGGTAATAAATATGTCATTATATATAGGCCCTCTATATATATAGGCCCTCTATATATATATATATATATATATATATATATATGGAGAGAGAGAGGGGGCCTATATATGTGTGTGTGTGTGGCTGTGCATGATATCATCATCATCATGCTGTTGGTCACGATGCGACAAAGACTGCTTTCATTACTTGACTGCCGCTCTCCATTTAGCGCTCTGCTGTGAGAGTAATATCCATGAGTCAGTCTTAATGTCTCACATTTCATGAAAGCTGCCTGCAAAAGTGTTGAAGTGCTGCTGGCTTTTGCAAGTTACTAGTGGCACTCTCTCGGGAGCCAATAGAGGTTTCACACCGGCAAGAACATGTCAAGACAGGCGCAAAACTATTTCTCCCTGCAGTGGCTGGTCGGGAGATGTTGGGAGTTCCATACATCAACCACCCTTAATGCTGCCACAGTGACATGCTTTTCTGTTTAGGGTTTGCTCCATTAGCCTTCGGTTCTGTCAAGAACCTGTACCACAAGGCAGTGGTTTACAACTCTGAAGGGCAGGGGCGTCAAACTCCCTGAGGTATTGCAATACCTGCAATACCTGATTACTGACCATGATATACTGTGCATGATATATATGTGACATAAATGTGTGTGATATATATATGTGTTATATATCACAAATATAAATGTCATACTGGTTAATAAGAAAAGCTGTAATAGCGTCAATCACTTTCATAGGTAGAACAATGCTGCCTCTATCAAAGTGAAAAGTTTGTATATCTTCCCAATTATTTGACAAAAGGCTTCCCCGCACTCCCCCCCCCCTAACCACCCCCCCCCCCACCCCCACCCACCCTACCCCGAGAAAAAAAGAATACCAGCCGTAACATGGCCGTACCAAGGCGAGGTCTTATCAACAGGTATGTGATAGAACAGGATAAATATGTCTCCGGACTGACAAAGACTGACGGGTGCTCTAAAGATGACAGCTGACAGTCATGAAAGGGCGCTGACAGCTGACAATGCGAGGGGCTGACGAGTGACACAATGACACATAGATGATAATGACAGGCACTGGTAGTGACAGGGACTGACAGTGACCAGCGCCGGCAAAGACACATAGATGATAATGACAGGCACTGGTAGTGACAGAGACTGACAGTGACCAGCACCAGCAAAGACACATAGATGATAATGACAGGCACTGGTAGTGACAGGGACTGACAGTGACCAGCACCGGCAAAGACACATAGATTGTTCGTTAGTTGTTGGAGTTTACACGTCCTGGCAACATCTAAGGTCATATCAGGACGGCACATAGATGGTAATGACAGGGACTGATAGTGACAGGGGCTGACGGGAACAGGTACTGACAATGACAGATACTGACAACTGACATTTGCATTTACTAAAAATGAAGGGTAATGAGAGTATCACTACTGGCAGTGACATGTAGCTACTGACCGTGAAATGTACTAACTGTGGCAGGCATTGACAGTGACAGTGACAGTAACAAGCACTGACAGTGACATGTACTGACAACGAGTTGTACTGTGACAGTGACAATCACTGACAGTGACGAGTATTGACAGTGACATGTGCTGACAGTAATCTTACATGTACACTACCATTGAGAGGTAGCGAGAGTGTCAACTGTTGACAGTGACATGTGCTGATACTGTCAAGTACTGATATTGCACTGGCATGCGAAACAACAGTAACGGTTAATAAGGTTATCAACTACTGACAATGACACCATCAGGGCTAGTGTGTACTGACCCTAGCCGACTAACATAGCAATATGTTACAAAGCACTAGTGCTGGATCTGTATCGGTCCTGTTTGTTAGATGCAATATATATATTTATATATATATATATATATATATATATTTATATACATATATATATATAATTAATTAATTATATTGCTTCTTCATAATAAATAACCGGGCGCAGTGGCCGAATCGGTAGAGCACGGGCCTCATGTGCGAGAGATCGGGAGTTCGGTTCCCGGTCGAGTCAAACCAATGACTTATCTACTTTATCAAATTGATACTTGTCATTTCCTAGCCTGGTGCTCGCCATTAATAGGATATAGGACTGGTTATCTCAGTGACAAGATATTGTGACTGAGTGGGATATCAGGTCATGGTGCCGGCGGCCTGATTCCCCAGTGTGGGGGCAACACTATAGCATCGCCATGAGTGCGCACTATCACAAGTCCTGATATGACCTTAGATGTTGCCAGGACGTAAAACTCCAACAACCAACCAACAATCATAATAATAAATAAATAATAGCTCTATTGTAGCGTGTCGTGCTGTGTCGCCATCCACCTACATAACAGGCGCTTCTAGACTAGACACAGCCTACCGTGTTTATTTCACTGCGCGCGCGAACCAGTGAGGAAAATGGTTCCGTTTTATGCGCATGCGCAGCGTGGTGCTTGTTTCCTTTTGCATGATCATGCAGCGCGTTTAGGAGGGTATGCCTCTCTGTTTCTCTCTTTCTTTCACTCTATCTCTCTTTCTCCCTCTGTCTCTACATACACACGGCTCTCTCTCTGTCTCTCTCTGTCTCTCTCTGTCTCTGTCTCTCTCTCATATAATGTATATAATGTATATAATGTATATAATGTATATAATGTATATAATATTTGTAATGCATATAATGTATATAATGTGCACAATGTATATAATATATAATATATATTATATACATAATATACAAAATATACATAATATACCTAATATACATAACATATATAATATATATAATAGAAAAAGTAAAGAAGAGAGAGGGAAATAAAATTAAAAGTAACATTCCGCCGTCACAGAAGACCACTTATAGCACAAAGCGCCACACGCGGCCCACATTCCCAAAGCGAGGCTTGTGTGAGTGCAGAGGAGTGCTTCTAGGCTGTCTTCACTCGGCACTTATAGCCGGCATCTCTACCCACCCACCCTCCCACCCACCGACACCTCATTCATGACCACTCGGCACGTGCACATCCCACTTATAAAGCGCCATCTCATCAGGGTTATTTTTAGCACACAGACAATTCCCCCCTCCCCTCCACTGTGTGTGTGTGGGTGGATGGGGGGGGGGTTGGAGGGGGGAGTTACACACCGTGTTACACAGTGGTGGTGTTGTGCGCATGTGCGAGCGTGTGTCACCTCCCCAGGCTCTACACAATGTAGTCGCTTGTTTTTGTGGGTTCTTTTGTGGTAAATATGTTTATTCTGCTAAATAAGTGTGTGTGTGTGGGGGGGGGGGGGGGGGGGTTCAGTGCGGGAGCACTGGTCTTCCAGCTATTTTTCAATAGACGAGATCACCGTTCCGACTGCGCACGCGCTGAAAACGGTGTTGGCAGCAAAGAAAATGCGTACGGCCATTCAGTTTGCCGATATGCGTAAGGCAAAACTTCCATTTTATTCAAAATTAATGGAAATACATAGCAATTTGGCATTAACATGTATGCACACATGCAATATAATGATCTGATGAATATAATTAAGACAAAACTAGTCATAGTTAAACATCTTGAGCTTAGAAACATACAATTCAACACAAAACAATCAGTCACTTTAAGGCTGATATCCACATCACTATTATTAATTCTTGTTCTAAATATTAAAATGCCAAATGTGTCAACAGACACTTGTTTCAGAGAGATATATAGCCAATATATGATTAACCCTACCAATTTTCTAGTTCTACATGTCATTAACCATACGATATAAATAAAAACATGAATAAAATAAGTAAAACTGACTCTGGCTATGGCTCTAACACTAGTTTGAGTGCCTATATTTCTCTAAATCTAAATGCACATGGCATAAGATGTGCTCATAATATTGATGTAAATGCAATGGTGGATAAAAGATTAATATCTTAGTTGGTATTCTATGTATCAAACAAGAGCTGAGATGAGCTGAAACTAGTTTGTTTTTCTTCCACGCATCCCACAATGGTAAATTGATTGTTGCAATCTACATTACTTTTGTTTGAAGCAACTTTTATTTTAGATGGCTGAGTTTTGAAATATTTGAAGTGTAAACATGTTAAATTATTTCTGACAAGCATGCCAAAACTCTCACACAATATGCTTCAGCAGTAACAGCTTCTATTAAACTGTTTCAGTTTTCCCTTCTGGGTGTATTTGCCAATAAATACTTAATATATGCCTGAGTATTTAAAGGCTCTGTCACACCTCGCCGGATTGGGGAAATGGAAAGAAACCGAACAAAGTCCGTTGATATCCGGCAAAGTCTGGTTTGTGTCCGTTGCATATCCATTGATATCCAGCCGAATCCGTTACAAGTTTTGAGCACGCACAAAACTTGTAATGGATTGCGCCGGACTGATGTATGTGGTTATTATCCATTACCGTCCATTCCATGTCCATTACCCATCCGTTCCCCGTCTGTTACCCGTCCGTTACCCATCTGTTTCCGTCCGTCCCCGGTCCATTCCCGGTCTGTTACCCAGTCCGTTACCCTCCGTTCCCCATCCGTTCACTCTCTGTTACTGTCCGTTACCCTCCGTTCCCCATCCGTTACCATCTGTTACCCGTCCGTTACCCTCCATTACATAATCGATACATTTCATGTCCGAATCACACCGGACTAGAATATTTTCGTCCGGCTCTATCCGGCGAGGTGTGACAGGGGCTGAAGTTAGATATGTAGAATCAATTCTAGATAATTGTTTTGGTTTAGAAAATGTGATGCTTCATCGGACTATGCAGCTTTAATGTTTTCAATTTCAACATGCACACTAAACGAGAGCTGGATCTTCCAATACCGGTTCTTTATATGTAAGTCTAATCCTGTCGTACATCGGGCATCATTAAACAAATTAAGTCAGTGATTACCGTATATGTCCCAATAGAAGCATGCTACCCAATAGAAGCACACCACCCATTTCAAGATTGAAAGCGCGCACAAATGTATGATCATATTCAGACTGAATGTGCATAAAATAAGACAATCCCACTTTATTTCAGAGGCACGACAAAATCAAATCCATGAAATTCTTTAACTTTGAATACACGCGCATCCATGTGCCTGCACTCGCGTAGTGCACGTCTATTGGGACATATACGGTAATTATTTGATTAACAAGTGAACCCCAGCCGTCAGTGGACCGAACCCACAGAACTTAGATCATGGGATTCGAACCCACCGGTTCGAAACCTGGTCGAGTCAAACCAATGACTTACAAAATTGATACTTGTCACTTCCTAGCCAGGCGCTCGGCAGTATTAGGAACAGGCAAGGACTGGTTGGCTCAGTGTCAGAATAATGTGACTGAGTGGGATATCAGTTCATGGTGCTGGTGACCTGGTGTACCAGCACTATAAAAATCGCCATGAGTGCGACCTGTTAGTGTTACAAGTCAGATATGACCCCCCAATAGCCGATGTTTACTTTTTGTGGTGTGGGGGGTCGGGGGGGGGGGGGGGGTAAACAAACAAACAAAATGGTATAAATCGGTGCCCATCCTGATATGACCTTAGATGTTGCCAGGATGTAAAACTCCAACAACCAACCAACCAACTGAACTTAGTTGGTCAGGTAATCAGAAACAAACGACTCCCCCACCCCTTCTTGTGTGTGATTTAGTTGTGTGTGTGTGGGTGGGGGGGGGGTCATGGTGGAGGTGGGGGTGGGGGTTGGGAACCCACCTGTCACCTGGCGTGTGGGGGTTAGCCCGGTGCACACCTGGTCAAGCTTAACCCCAACCTCAATTACCCCCCACCCACCCCCATCACCGCAACCACTCACTCTCCACCACAACACTCCCACACATACACACTTTACGCACGCGCCAACAGATGCACAACACTCTGTGCAGTCCACGATAAGCACATCGCGCACCCATACCATTGTCTCATTAATTCACAAGCCTCCACTCTCCCACTGTATGTAGTACAGGCTCACACTAGCCCCATCGCTTACTGATTTTACTAGAGAGAAATCAATCAAAAATACCCTAAATTTGTTGTTACTTAATTATATATATATAAACCTGAATGTTTTTCGTTCGCTTGCTTATATAATTTATATAGTATATATAATGAAACAAAGTAAAAATATTTACGTTAAAAATAAATTATATATATATATTTTTTAATACCAACATATTTTGCTTCATTATATATACAATATAAATTATATATGTATGATACATAAATATATACATATATATGTATATATATGTATATATAAAGTGAGCAGAGTGACAGTTGGCTCACGGCGTAGAGGAGGCGGGGAGGAGAGAATGCCCTCTCCGCAGTGAATAACATGGAAGTTAAGGTGGTTAGAGAGAAACATTAAGGGTCTGCCGTTATTTATATCCACATAATAAATTATATAGTACATATATATATATATATATATATATATATATATATATATATGAACCGGTTGGCAGGAACCTATCCAGGTCGCGCTACAAACAATCGGAACGGAACAGGGGAAATGAAATAGATGCTTAACATAAGATAAAGGCGTACATCAAATAGGGGAAATATATATCCTAAAATATGTGAATACTTTTGTTATTTACATTCAGGTAATAAATTGCATAGTAGATGAACTTACTACTTTATTCTTTTTTTTATTTTAGCTCAATTGGACATGGTAAAAATACCTCTTCAATAGCCTACAGTATCTCTACAATAGCCAACACAGGCCATGTCATAAAATAATATAAAGGATTTATGAATATACCCCCCACCCCCACCCCCACACACACATATCCAATACAAATTCAGCAAATTAGGCGAACATTTGTTTTATTGGTTATTATTGAGAATTCGCAGCCCAACTTAGATCGTGTCATGAAATAGATGCGGGTACCAGCGAACCCATCTAACAATGGCGGAACAATAGCCCGCCCTCCCCTCCCCTCCCACCCTACCCTACCAACACGCACCCCCCTCCCCCCACCCCACCCCCACACACAGACCCACACAGCGATGCACAATAGGGGTTGTTTGCAGGGTCAGGGGCAGTGTCTTGGTGGTAATTAGTGCCATAAAGACCAGATTGGATATGGAGCAGGGGGGTACATAATTAATGCACACTATAAAGGAGATGCCCTGATGAGGTGTTTGGCCGAAACTGCTGTGTCATCAATAAAACGTCCTGTTAACGCAGTGTCCACACAGACAGTGGGTCAGGATAGCCATGAGTATTTGTATTGAAGATTTATACCGCCTATCAATATCATGGATACATCTGAACAGACTTGTTTTCTCCATTAGACAACTGGTCGATAGAAAGTCGGAGCCTACACTTTTACTGACCTAATTGTTTTTAACCTCCCACATCACATAGACATGGGGTTGAGAGCAACTGGCCTTTGGTGACGCTGTAAGTTATACACAGCGGTATAATATATCTTAGCTACATATACCTAAACTCACCCAAGCATGACGTTGGACAAGTTTATTTATATTCATTTTTGCTTATCTGATGTTTTGTTCTTATTCTTGTTTTTCTTCTACTATTAATGAGTGGGTTGGGGGCGGGGGGTACTGATAGGGATTTATGTCGCTAAATCAATTAGCGCAGATCCGTTAGTTCACAAATCTCGCATTCTGCCCCCCTCTGTCTATTATATATATATATATATATATACATATATATATACATATATATACATATACATATGGACATATATAGAGAGAGAAGTATGTATTTGCACTGTGTATATATATATATATATATATATATGTATATACATATATATATATGTAGTAGTTTGCACTGACCTCTCAGGCAAGGAGCCGCATAGACAGGTAGGCGTGGGTAGTGTGGTGACATCAGGGAGCCTAGGTTGATGGTTAGCACACTGGCCCGGAATGCAAAGAGATGTGGGTTCGAGTCCAGCTCTAGGCGCAATATTTCCTATTGTCATCACCCCGCACACGTAATTAGGCGACATGACCGATAGTGGCGGTAGAGGGTGATGTGTGTGTGTGTGCGTGCGTGTGTATGTGCATGTGCATGTGTATGTGTGCTTGTGCGTAGGCGCATGGGTTGATAATACTGGTTGCTGACTCAAAGCGGCCATATTTTACCCAACGGCGGCCTAACAGTAACAGAGTGAGTGTAAGACGTAACGCTATTACGTCGACGCCAGGGGGCGCCCCTGTGTGTGTGCGTGTGTGTGTGCGCGCGCGTGTGTGCGTGTGTGTGCGCGTGTGTGTGCGTGTGTGTGCGCGTGTGTGTGTGGTGGGAAGGGAGTGGTGACGCTTAGCAACCGTCACCACCAATGTCCCTAGACGCGTTGATGCATTCTTAGCAGACGACCAATCTGGCGACACCGAAATGTACAGGCATGCGCACTGCCTCTCCACCTCCTCGACTCCCCCCTCCCCCTCCCCCCCTCCACGCAACCCCTTCAGAATCACAACCATCTCTATTTAGGCACACTGCTTAGTGCAGATTCACGTCAAGTTGATAAAATGATAGTAACAGTTGCTAACAGTAACATTCATATAACTAGTATTACTATGCAGTAACTGTCGGAGAGTAGGCAGCGTAATATTTACTGAAACAGGCACCGACCGCGCATGCGTGGCTCCCAGATAAGTGCACGTGCATTAGATCTATATACAGCGTGCGAAATAAGAGATTGTGCTCTTGTCCGAGAAAAGTGAAAATTCAGATGGATGAGTGAAAAATCACACCAGACTTGTCTGATGGACAAGTAACAAAATTTGCTTATTTCTATCATTGTATATATATGTATATGTGTATATCATATGTCTATATGTGTATGTGTCATTGTGTGTATGTGTGTATGTGCGTATGTGCGTATGCATATATGTATGTATGTGTATATGTATATATGTATATCTGTATATCTCTATATATGTATATATGTATGTATGTATATATGCACATATGTATATGAGTCTGTCTCAAAAGGTGCTAAGTCTTCGGTTTTTTTGTCCATTGTAACGATTCACACAAAACAGCACAGAAACGGTTACACTGAAAACACAAGGACATTTGCTTCAAATCAATATGTATTCTATTGGGATTATGAAACACCATGTAAAAAACAAATCAGTTTATCCTGAGCAAATGCATAAGTAGATAGTACGTTGATCGTTACTATGGACAAAGTTTTGTCTCATATGGCTTAGCACCTTTTGAGACAGTCTCATATATGCATATATGTATGTGTATATATATATATAAGAAGTATAAATTGTTATACAAATGGTAAACAGTTTCTGAGAATAACCCATATATATCTATATATATATATATGTAGATATATATACCTTATTAGGGAAGTAATGTAGACAAGTGAAAATTCAGACGGACAAGTGAAAATCACACCAAACTTGTCCAGTGGACAGGTGAATTTTGTTTGCTTATTTCTATCACTGATATATGTATATATACATGTATATATATGTACATATATATACGTACATATATATATATATATATATATATCCGCGCTGGGGGAGGTAGGGGGTCGAGGTGGTGGGGTGGACGGGGATGGGGGTGGGGTTGTACACCGAGCGGGGGCGTGGACGGAAGAAGCGGCCGTGAATCAGACGGCGATTGCAGGCCCGGCGCCGGTAACAATCGCCATTACGCCTCGCCCCGCCGCACCTTTGTACCCTCCCCACCCCCACCTCCACCTCCACCTCCAACCCCGCCTATTCACCCCCCACCCCCCTCCACCCCCGCCACTCACATACACACGTACGCGCACCCCGCGCACCAGCGGACACAACATGCCGCGTGTGTGTGGTTGTGTGGGTGAGTGGACGTGTGGATGTGTGGGTGAGTGGACGAGTGGATGTGTGCGTGAGTGGACGTGTGGATGTGTGGATGTGTGAGTGAGTGGACGTGTGGTTGTGTGAGTGAGTGGACGTGTGGATGTGTGGGTGAGTGGACGTGTGGATGTGTGCGTGAGTGGACGTGTGGATGTGTGAGTGAGTGGACGTGTGGTTGTGTGAGTGAGTGGACGTGTGGATGTGTGCGTGAGTGGACGTGTGGATGTGTGCGTGAGTGGACGTGTGGATGTGTGAGTGAGTGAGTGGATGTGTGAGTGAGATGTAGTCAGGTCTGAGCTGGAGGGATTGGAAGGGGTGGAGTGGGTGGAGGGAGTGGAAGGGGGGTGGAGGGGGTGGTAGGGGTGGAAGGGGTGGAAAGGAGTGGAGGGGGGAGGGATTCTAGTCATTGTATGGGAGGACTAGTTAAAGTTGCATAGTCCGATTGATTTGAGTTTCTCTCGTTTTCTGAGATAAGCATATTAGGTTGTTCATTATAATATACCTTACTTTAGTTTGAAGTAACTTATATTTTAAATCGCAAACTTTTGAGATATTTGAAATGGAAACATGCTAAATTAATGTTGGCAAGCTTGCCAAAACTCTTATCACCATAGGCTTCTGCAGTAACAGGTTCTATTAATTGACTCAGTCATCCCTAAGTGCATCAGTATCTAAGGTAGATATTATAGAATCAAATCTAGATAACTGTTTTAGTTTTGAAAATTTGATGTTTTCATCGGACTATGCAGCTTTAACTAACTACCAGTATCTAAGGTAGATATGTAGAATCAAATCTAGATAACTGTTTTAGTTTTGAAAATTTGATGTTTTCATCAGACTAACTACATGCCCGCGCCCTACCAGACCCAGCAGAAGTTTGTGATGGTGTGGACAAGAAGAGCAGGAGGGGAAGCAGGAGTGGAAGGAGAGGGGGGGGGGGAAAAAGAGGTTAGAGGGTGGGAAGGAATAGAGAGGGGGCGCATGGGTGGGACAGGAGGTTTATTGGGGGGTGAAAGGAAGGGATGGAAGAAGATAGGGAGGAGACGGAGATGGGGAAGCTGTTGTGAAGGGAGGAGATGGAAAGGAAGAGGTAAGCAGGAGGTGAGAAGATGAGGTTATGAGGGGGGGGGGAGAAGGAATGGAAGGGGTGGGAGAAGGTAGTGGGGAAGAGGGGGGGAGGGGAATATAAAGAGGAGGAAGGCTGGAGTGAGAGAAGGACGAGGAGAGGTGGGGTGAGAGAGGTGGGCACTGGGGGGTGAGGGGGGGTATGATGGTGTTGGCGGATTATGATGGATGGAGAGTGGAGGGTTCGCCAGTGTGCTGTCTACTGCCCCCCCCCCCACATACACCCACACAGACCGACACCACACCTACACCCCTCGGTCACATTGCGTGTCATCTCTCTCCTCCAGAGCATGTCGCGCTATCTCTACCTCCTCCACGGTGGTGTGGGGTGCGGATGTGGAATGGGGTTGGAGTGGGCGTGGGGGGGGGGGGGATCTCCTTCCCGCACCCCCGTACCCCTCCTCTCACCGTCCACCACCACACACACACACACACCATAACCTCCTATTCTATGACTGCTCTCCCCACCCACCCTCACACCCCCACCACCCCCACCACCCACACCTACACCCACACCGCACCATCTACATCCACACCCACACCCCGTCCTACCAACCATACCCCGCCCCACCCACCACATCCCTTCCCAGCCACCACCCACACCCCATCCCATCACCCAAACCCCTTCCTAACCACCCCACCCTTCCCAGCACACACACCCCACGCCACCACCCACACCCTTTCCCACCAGGCCACCACCAACACCCTTTCCCACCAGGCCA